>JABUQX010022583.1:25000-30000 GCA_015478945.1 Trachelipus rathkii | reverse complement strand
CAAACGTTTTGTCCAAAGCGCCCAATCTATATTACCCTATATTCCTCATTATGTCTCCTAGTGTCTTGCGGGAGAGCGTATTATGGTACCTTAAGCAAATACTCCCCTCCCCCTCTCTCGCCTCTCTCCCCTCCCACAAACATCCTCGCGATTACGTCAATGCCATGCACTTATGAAGGATAGAGATCTAATTATAATATATATATATATATATATATGAACACACTATATATAATATTCGCATATTGCGGAAATGAGGACACTTGGGCATGATTCAACCGCTCCGCACGTGTCACACCCCATTACAGCAACCGTCTGTACAAACAAAATATAATTTTCAAGAAAGTCTCTAAACATTCACATAGTGTAAGAAGAAAGGGATTGAGAAAATGAAATGCTGTGTTCTAGGTGATATAACGAATCCAGCCTCTGCCTCCACCTATTATAATTATTTCGTTGACACTACTCACACACACTCACAAGTTAAATCACTGCACAATTAAATACAGATAATATACTCAATTTTATCTATTTCCTACTATAACTAATAATAATATCTCATATGTTCTAATTAATATCACTCACTCATATTCACCACCATTCACACTCATTACTTTCAATAGAGTCTACACTTACATACTATATAAATATCTTTAAAAATCTAGAATAATTCTCATATATAATAAATATAACCCCCTACTGCTTAAACTCTCATTCCCACTCGATTATCTCCCACTCTCCTCACTTTCTATTCATTTACTTTTCATCCTACTCCTCTTTCAACTTTATTATTATACTGTATAGCACTCATTTTAACGTTCTATATATCCATGTTATTATTTAAAATTAAGGCCCCTTTTTATTGGTATCTAAATTATCTGTCTCCAAAATAACTTATTACCTTACTAGGTCCACTGTCAAACATTCACAACGCTATTATATATCTCTAAGACCTACCGAAGGCTCTTCGGAGTGAACTGTAGGCAGGTTTTCGTCAATTGCATATATAAATTTTTAAAATACCGCATTATCATGGTCCAAACTACCTTCTCACTTCATTTTATCATTTCATTGTACGAAAATGAATTTCAATATATTTCCAACCCCCGTCATTCCCTCCTCGGTTCCCTCACCAGAGTTCTCGTAAATGAACTATCAACTAAATAGCAAGCAAGAAGAAAATAAGAGCCAATGAAAGAATGTAAGATTAGAATCAAAGGACGACAATGGGCGAAAGAATATAACAACAAGAACGCCAATGGACAGATTCTAGATTTCTCACACCACACTAAGAAACATGATAACCTCTCCTACCGACCCAATCCTAAAATAAACTTTTCTAACACAACAAATTCTTACTTAATTATTATCAGTTTTATGAAAAAAGAATCAAAAGAACGAATTAAAAATAAACTCACGTTGCTTAAACCTTTAAATTTACCCATGATTTACCAGCCCCAACGTGTGAAATATTAAATAACCTCACAAAGACCCTCCAACAAATCACCCCCAACGGACCCACCATATCACTTCTTTTCTATGATTTTTTCTCTAAAAAATCGTAAAAAATAAATAAATCAACCAATACAAACAATTCCATTCTCCATGGCCAGATTTAAAAGTATTTAATACTTTTATGATATTTATCATTCTCTCGAAGGCTATTTCATTGTCTTAATCTAAAGTATTGTGCCAACATGTCATATGATGGGCGTCCCCCCTACTCCCTTTTTTCTCTCCTTTTTTTCCTTTCTCTCTAATCTCTTCTCATGCTCATGCTGTATGTTTACTTTCGCACTTCCATTTATATATCTATTTTTATTATCTCCTAATGTCACGACCCTATACACCTTTTGGTAATACCTTCTCATTTCTACTGTTTTTCATATTATCCATATTAAATATTTTCTTCCACCTTTAAACCATCTATTGCCTTCAATCCGTCTCCTCTACTCACTATAACAACAAACACGTCTATAATGCTATATTCAGAATTCCAAATTATTGATTATTTCTTTTCTGAACATAAAAAGCTTGCAATAGCAGAAATACTGCCACATAATAAATTTATTGTTTTTTTTTATTTACTTTTTTTTTTTAACACATTATTCCATACATATCCCACATGGCTTTGTCAACTGCCCTCTTTCAGTATATCATTGGGGGACAGAAAACGAACATACCTCCAAACTCCCCTTTGTACCTTTCACTCCGGCAGTTCCGAAATCACTCGGTGTCATTTAAGGTATTTATCAAGTAACTCCTCTCTCACAGCACAATTGTCTCCCTCATTTAACCTCATCTTGCACAACTAATTTTCGTACTCTCAACGAGGACAATCAACGCTGGCAGAAAGCTTCCCTTTTTTTCCTGTTTCACCAATTCTAACACGTCTTTTTTTATTACTTGAATAAATTATAACTTGTGCAATATGTTTTCTTAGGGCCTTTTACACCCCCGATCCTTCCCCATTACTTTTTCCTCCCCATATTGTATACAATTCCCAAGATAGTAGTTCTTTAATTCGTAAATGCCAGATGCCATTATTCGTCCTTTAGCCCCTACCTTTAGTTGGACAAGATCATTCCACTTCCACTTATACCCATACGCCCTTAATTTATCATATATCCAAATAAAATCTACTCCACACCTTACTATATTCATACTCATCATTCCTCTACTCTATATTAATCCTAATCACTATTCTCACTCACTCACCTCACTCCCATTCATTCTATTCTTACTTCAACATATAATCATAAACCTACTACACCCCTATCCTTATCTTCTTCACTTTTATTTTATCATATTTATTTATCCAAAATACAATCTTGGCTTCCCCTCACTTCAAACTCCCTACCGTTAACTTTTATCTATTATTCTTTTACTTAACTCAATTTCTATATTCACTTTTATGCTATCATATTTACTTGTCACTATCAGTATTTCACACACTCCCCATCTTTAGCTTTTAATTCCACCTCTGACCTCCTTTCCTTAGATATTCATTACACCCCTAAGATTCCTTTTTTCTTTACTCCTTACTATTAATTTTCTTCCCCAAATCCCCTATTTTCCAACATCGCATAAATGTGACTCCCCAACCCTTTCCGCCGTGTGTTTACCACCGCCTCTCCCCCCTTCCCAGCTTACGCCTCCCCTCTTCCAATTCCACTCACACCGTATATTTTTCCCCACCGTTGCCCGCCTTTCCCTGGTTATATTCCAGATCCCTTCCCAAACTTCTCCTTTAACTCGCACCTAACTGTGCAAATTGAAATCCCTCACCTCTTCTTCCCCTCGCACCATATCTATCACATTCATACTGATCCCTCTACTTATGAATTTGCCAATGCCAGCGTCGCCCTCTACGCTTCCTACATACTTATCGCCCTATCCCCCTCAACTCCTGTGCTCCTCTCCGTCCCTCCTACTTCCCTATTCCCTCCATAAATCTTCTTCATAAACTCCCACTCCATTACACACTAGTCTTCCTCCCATTTTGTCCCAATTCCTCCTTTTAAACTGCCCACCGTTTAAGCTCTTCCTTCTATTTTTGCTCCTTGTTGCTATCGTACCTACCCCACTCTACCACCTCCCTATTCAACCTTCTCACCTGCTACACCTCCTTAATCCCAACATTTCGACCCCCGTATAGTCTAATATTCCGGTCGCAGGATGGTTTATTATTGTCACTTTAACCTCTATTTACAGGCCCGCACAAAAACCCACCTATCATATATTGAGGGATGCCCCGATATCCCCCTCCCCGCCCTCCCTCCTAACATCAACTTGTAACATACATTATACATCATATGCAACTGCCCTCTTAATCCTTCTTTATCCACACATTCAAACATCTCCTCCTATTAGAGCCTCCACTGTCGCCCTCCTTCATGTTTCTTTATTTCACTCTATCCCATCGGGTGGGGCAGTTCGTCGCATTGGGATCAAACCTTAATTTCTCATATTGCGAGGATTCTCACATATTATCACTTCTTCACAAAAAGAATCACTTATATAAAAAATCTAACTGGTCTGTATTTCACCCACTGCCTATCATCTCCATCCATAACTTTACATAACCGAGTTTCGTCTCCTCATCCCCCATACAATCTGATCACTAATCATATTTCATCCCTGCCAAATTTATCATCTCTGCCTCTTTACTCTCCCCCTAAACATCCCCCGATTTTTATTTCTATCTCATTCTCTCTTCCCCAACCCCTTCTGCTCTTTCCATCACTCATCACCTTCTTCGATTCCAAGAATGCATATCACTCCAAAGCTAGCCCTCCGCCAGCTCACTCTTAAGTTCATATATGGTCACCCACATTTACAGTTTCTCACCGCCCGATCACTGTTCCGCCCAAGACTCATTCAAACTCACTCCAAATCATTTACCTTCTTACTCCATTCCACTGTGGCAGTTTCGAACCGGCTGCAATATGCATCACTATCAAAAGACCCACAAAATTTCCCCCCCCCCTATTCCGTCTATAACACAACATATCTAATCTTTTATCCAATGGCCAATTCTCCGTTCCCCTGGATCATATTAAAGCACAAGGAAGTAAAGGACGAGACAGCACAACACCTTAGCCTGCTCCTGCCTTACTCGTCTTTCGTTCCAACACACACACTCCTTCTCCCTCTCCTATAATTTTAAAATGTTGATTTATTTGGACCGGTTCTTCATACATTTTCTTCTCACTCCTATCCTGCCCTCACTCTCTCGTTTACATACTACCATATTAGTATAGGTGATATATATCTTACTCATTTCTCCACTAATAAAAGGCTCACATAATAACAATCTCATTCTCTTTCCACTCCATTTCAAGCTTATCGTTTCCAAGTTAACCCAACTACAATCCAACCTTTATTATTCTTCAATAAACTAATTAACTCCACTTATCCTCCACTCTTATCAAATCCTTCTGATTACCCCCTACCTCATCAATTATATCATACATCTCACATCTACACAATTACCCTCT
>JABUQX010022583.1:0-12500 GCA_015478945.1 Trachelipus rathkii | reverse complement strand
GAAAAACTAGGTGACAAACATAGTGATCTTTTATACTTTAGAGTAAAATTTTATGAAGTAGAATATAAATTTGTTTTAGTATATTTTGCAACAGGAAACAAACCAGAGGATAAAAAGAGAAATACCAAAATAAGGAAAGAATGTGAAACAATAATACAGAAAGAAAGTAAAAACAATCTTATGATCTTAGGAGACTTTAATGGACATATACCAGGGCTAGGGAATCAACCACTTGATAAACAGGGAGAAATGATTTTGGAGTGGATAGATGAGTATGAACTGAGACTACTAAACACATCTGAAGAATGTGATGGCCTCTACACGTGGCAGAGGAATGACATGAGTAGTGTCATAGATTTTGCTCTGACAAACAATGCTATGAGTAGGCACTTCCACCTGATGAAAATAGATGAAGACCGAGAAGTATTCGATTTATCAGATCATAATTTAATCCAAATATATCTAAAGAGTAAAGTGAAAAAGCCTAATTACAAAAATGGGAGATGGTGTAATATTAGATATTATAGTACAGAACCAGTTCTGATGACAAGATATCTAGAACCTAGAAAATAAAATGCATAACAAAAGAGTAGATACGTTGGAAGAGATGAACAAAATCATGAAACAGGCAGCAGATGATACTCTACTAAAAACATACAGGAAAAAAGAAGATAAAACTGGGAAAAAGATAGAAAGACCATGGATGACAGAAGAAATAAGAAAGGAAATAAAAAGAAGAAGAGAAATTAATAGGAAAAGACGAAATGAGGCAGAAGATCAAGCCAGGAATATGCTTTGGGAGCAGTATAAAGAACAGAAAGCAAAAGTGCAGAAACTTATAACAAAAGAAATAACAAAATATGAGAAAAAACTTACAGATGAAATAAAATCTAATAAAAATAACCAAACGGAGAACATAAATAAAATTAAAGTAGTATATAGAAGCATGAAGGAGACTAAACTTCATTATGAAAATGGTGAACTAATACCAAAGGATGAAATAGAAAAAGAATTAATCGGATACTGGAAAACCATATATTGTAAGCATGAAAACCGAATGGCAGAAGAATGGGACGATGACTCAAAAGAAGAATACAAAAGAACTAACGAGCAAAGATACCAAAGGATACAAAGTGGGGCACATCAATTTCCAGTACAACTAAGAGAACATATGGACATGGCAATAAGAGTAAAAAATTCTGTAATACCCATGAATAAACCAGTAATAACCACAGATAAAGTCAGAAGGTGCTTACAAAAGCTCAAAGGGAAGAAGGCACCAGGTCCAGATGGTCTGAAGCCAGAACTATATAAGGTATTAATGAGAAGTGAACAATGTATACAGGCTCTCACAAATTGTTTCAATAAAGAATTAACAAAGGAACATAAACCAACATCATGGAAAACATCTATAACAAGTATGATAGAAAAAAAGAGGAACCCAACTGTAAAAGATTTAAGGCCTATCGCACTAACTGATACATCCTACAAACAATTCATGACATTAATTAAAAATGAAATTGAAGAACATATTAAAATATGTGATGAAATAAAGGAAAATCAATCCGGGTTCACAGAAGGTGCAAGAATTGAGGATAATCTTTTTATTTTGCAATACTGCGTGGAAGAATCATACAGAAGACACCTACCATTAATTGTAGTTTCTATTGACTTCAAAAAGGCTTTTGACTCAGTAAGTAGGGAATCACTGATAAAAGTTCTAAAAGAGTACAAGGTCCACCATGAAATAATAAGCGCCATTGCACAAGTATATACAGATGACAAAACCTACATTAAGTTAGGAAGTGAAATAGAAAATGTAGAGATAGAAGTTACTAGCGGAATAAAACAAGGGTGTACAGGGTCTACTACATTATTCAAACTTGTTACTTACAAAATAATTAAGGAACTGGAAAAAGAAAAGGGATTTAACAATGGTTCCATAAAAATAAACAGTCTCTTCTTTGCTGATGATGGACTGATCTTAGCAGAATCAGAAAATGACGCAGCTGCAAACATTAGGACATTATTACAGATAAGTGGGGAATGTGGTCTAGAAATCAACAAAGAGAAAAGCAATATATTGATTTTTAATATGGAACAACCACCGTTGGAGATTGAGGGAATTAAAGTGGTGGACAAAATAAAATATCTTGGCTTATATGTAAACAATGAAAGAAATATGTTTAAGGCTCAGAAGATGCATCTCATAAATAAGGCCCACACCCTGGCTAATCAAACAGGTGCAATCATTGAGAAGAGCTGCAACAAGCTGCTCATAGGGAAAACATACTGGAAAAATGTGGCTCTCCCAGCAATTTTATATGGATCCAATGTAATGTGCTTCACCAAACAAGAAATAGACAAGCTGCAAACAATTGAAAATACAGTATACCGGAAAATACTAGGAGGGAATAGGTACACCCCAACTGCAACTCTGAGAGGAGAAATTGGAGCTTCATCAATGCAGGGAAGAATAATAACTAACAAATTAAAATTTATGAAATCAATATCAGATGGAAAGAAAGAAGTCTTAAAGCACATACTTGAAAAAATGAAAGCAGAAGGGAAAAAATGGTGGAAGACTGCACTTGGCTACATGGACAAAGTTATGATGGACATAGTAGCACTAGAAAGGCTAGACAAAAAAGAAATCGCTGAAAAAGTAAAAGCGTGGGATCTACGTCAATGGAAAGAAGATATAGGGAGCAAAGATAGTCTACAAATGTACCGAAGATGGAAAACGGAAATTGTAGAAAGCTTAGACTACGACAACTCCTTCTACTCAGTGATACTTTTTAGGGCCAGATCCAATACATTAAACCTAAAATGGAGAAACAGGTTCACAAATGGAGAAATCAACTGTGACATATGTGGAGTTGAAGAAGACTTGATACACTTCATTTGTATCTGCCCAGAATATGAAGATCTTAGAAATAGCTCCATTGAACTACGAAGACCACATGCAGAAAACCTAAATGAGATTGTAGGAAGGTGGCTATTTAAACCTCACAACATAGAAGAAGTTAAATACATCTTGGGAAAGATGTGGGGAAGAAGAGAAAAAAGGATGTCTACAACAAATGACAATAATAACAGGGAGGATAATGATGGGAGCTAATAATATGAAAACTTGCAGAGCCACTGGCAATATAGAGAAAGGTGCTAATAATAATAATAATAATAATAATAATAATAATAATAATAATAATAATAATAATAATAATAATAATAATAATAATAATAATAATAATAATAATAATAATAATAATAATAATAATAATAATAATAATAATAATAATAATAATAATAATATTATATAATAATAGTAGTGGTGAGGATGGTTAATAATAAAAATAAAAAAAATGAATCATATAAATGTAAAAAGTGTAATAAGAATTAAAGAATTAAAGGCGGTAGTGATTAGAGCCACTGGTAATATAGAGAAAGGTGCTATTAATAATAATAATAATAAAAATAAGCATAGTGATAGTAATGATAATAATATTCATAATAAATCTTATAAGCGTAAAAAGTGCAATAATAAAAGGTGGCAGTGATTAGAGCCACCGATAATATAGAAGAAAAGTGCTATTATAGTATTAATAAAGTTGATAATTATTCTGTGTCCATTCAAAGTATTGCAATCAAGTAGTATATATTAAATGAACATTCCTAGTCACAAAAGGCCAGTTCATAAATATTTTATTTCAAGAAACTATACTTTATTTTATGATTTTTCTATATTTTATGTTTTGTATAATTTTATTCCTTTTTCTTTTTCTTTTTTTCTTTTATTCTCTTATTCCAAAAGTTTACTATGTATTCAAAATATGTTTGCATGGCTACATCCTATGTATGGGAATAGCTGTATTTAGAATTTTCACTCATTTTATTTTCATTTTATTTGAGTTTATTTTATTTTGTATCAAATTTTTTTTCATTTTTTTATTTTATTTTGTCTCAAATTTCTTCATTTTTCTATGTATGGGAACAGATGTATTTAGTATTTCCACTCATTTTATTTTCATTTTATTTCAATTTATTTTATTTAGTATTTAGCTAGTTTCAATTTATTTTATTTAGTATTTAGTATTTTCACTCATCTCATTTTATTTTTATTTTCATTTTATTTCAATTTATTTTATTTTGTCTCAAATTTCTTCAATTTTATTTTATTTTCTAGTTTACTTCATTTTAATTTTAGTTTGTTTTATTTTTGTCTCAAGTGTACAAACTATATTTTACTTATTCTATTTTATATTATTTTATATATATATAAATTTATTTTATTTTATTTTATTTCATTAATTTTTATTTTATTGTATTGTATCTTATTTTACTTTACTTTAGTTTGTTTTATCGTTGTCTCATATGAACCTCATAGGTACCATATTTATATATTTTTATTACATAATTTTATTTTATATCTATCCATATGTACATTTACTTATATTTTTATCTATTATAATAATCTTATGATTTAAATACAAAGTTCTTTAAATAAAAACATTTGTTAAGTGGGGCCGTTGTTAAGGCCATGCCACGAACTTGTATAAATAAATATAAATAAATAAAAGATTTAATTTTCTTTAGTAATTATTTTAAACACTATTGATTATCTCAACAAATCACTAGATCTCCTTAAAGATGAAAATACATATACCTCCATAAATAAAAACCACTCTAAAAAACTCCCAACAACTTTTCAATTAATCTTTATCAAAAATTTTACCTAATCAGACAATCTTAACTCAAAAATTCAAAGCATACCTTCCAACACTATCTAGATTTTATAAAATTCCAAAAACACCCAAAGAAAACATGCCAGTACGTCCAATAGTTTCAAACATAAATTGCATTACACAAAATTTATCAAAATGGCTAGCTTCCCAACTACAACCTCTAATAGGTAATATATCATCCTCACACATAAAAAATTCGGAACATTTCATACAACTTGTACACAATAAAAAATTCTCAGATTTTAATATAGTCAGTTTTGATGTTGTGTCACTATTCACAAAGGTGCCGGTAATTTTCACTTTGGATTTACTAGAAAACCATCTCTCCCAAAATAATATCAGTTTACAACCTACTTTTAATACGATAAAACAATTAATTAATCTCACATTGGATCATTCATATTTTAATTTTCAGGATAGTTATTACAAACAAATTTCTGGTTTATGCATGGGATCATCTCTTTCACCTGTATTTAGTAATATATTCATGGAATTAATAGAAACTTATCATATTTTCTCAAAATTTCAATCCATAATCTGGTACCGTTATGTAGATGATGTTTTTGCCTTCATACCTCAGGTAGGAACCGAACCGGGCACCGGCCCGGCCCAGGCCAAAAATCAGGGAAAAACCGGGGTTTTCTACCGGGGTTAACTGTAAATTTACACTAAATAATAGAGTTAAATCAAACAAAATAAAAAAATATATTTTAATTCCATTACTCCTTTGTTATAAATTGATGCATAATATATAAACATACCAAAATATAATCAATTTTTTTTTGGTATTTACTATGATTTCAAATTAAAATTGAGGCCAAATTATAATTTTTCCGAGTTTTTAACATAAAAATATTCGAAATTTGATATATCAAACGAATTCGGAAAAGGAAATAAATACAATTGTTAAAATATTAATGTATTTATTTATTTAAAGTAAATATCTTCAAGAAAATCAAATATTTTCCGAAATCTCTTTTCAAAATTATTTATTTAATTGAATTAATGATATATATATATATATATATTATATATATATATTATATATATATATATATATATATATATATAATATAATATATATATATATATATATCCATATATTATATATATATATAATTATATAATATATATATATATATATATATTAATATATATAATATATATATATAATATATATATATATGATATATATATATATTATATAATACTATATATTAGAGATGTGCCGAATGAATATTCGGTAAGTATTCGGTATTTGGCCTATTCGGCCAAAATACCGAATATTCGGTATTCGGCTTTTTTGCCGAACTATAAATTTACGTCACATAAGGGAAGGTATTCAATTTAAATTGAAAATTTTAGGAAACTATATTTCCATAAAAAATAAAAAATATAGCCAAATTTTGTAGCCAATATGGCGAAAAAATCTTTGTCATTTGTCAGATCCTATAAGGGCTTTTGACATTTTTTTAATATTCTAAAAAATAGAATTCATTTAGTTGGATACGGGATAATGGACCAAACATGCATGGTAGCTGGTATAAGGGAGAGTGGCTTGCTATTCAATTTCATGTTTTATTCACATGTTGCAACTATGCATTCACGATTCAATATTATGTCAGAAGTCTGTTAAAGATATTTTATTTACTTGCAGAAGTCATATCCTCTCATTTTCACCATTCAGCAACGGCAGCTGCAAAGCTTAAAACTTTACAGATTCAGCTGAATGTCAAACAGCATAAATTAATTCAAGACGTTTCTACACGCTGGAAAAGAACTTTGATATGCCTAAAAGATTGTTTGAACAAAAAGTTCCCCTATCCAAATACGCGCTGAATGCAATTAGAAAATGTTGACTGATTTTCAGTGGTAAAATTATTCCATTTTACTTTGAGCCATTTGACAACATCACTAAAACAAGCATTAAAAGTGAAGTAACAGTCGGCCAAGTGATCCCTTCCATTTTTGCAATAAATCTATTTTTAAATAAGGCAATTAAAGCAAAAGCTTCAGTGGAATAATTACACTCGTTGAAGAGCTTAAGAAATCAGTAGAAAAAAGACTTTCTAAGTTTCTTTGTGATAAATCTTTGTGTGTAGCTACTTTCTTAGATCTGCGATTCAAGTTAATTTTTCAACATGAATCAGATGAATCAGTAAAAAATATGGTCGTTGAGGCATGGAAAGAAATGCATGAAAATTTAGCTCCTGACTCTTCTGCTGACGATGATTCACGTAGTGGGGAAAGTGAAGCTGAAGGTTCCATTTTCACTTCTTTAATGGATTGTTTTAAAGAAATTGTGGCATCAAAATCGTCATACAGAAAAGAAAGTGAGAGTGAAAAAAGAAAGTCCCATTCTTCTGACGATGTGATTATTGTGCATAAAAGTAAAAGGCTACATACGGAATTACATCAAGAAATAAACAAATGTATAAAGTTTGCATACTTTGACAGTAAGACATATGATATTCCCTTCAATTGGTGGAAAACCACCTGATTTAAATATTTTTTATGGAATTTGAAAAAAAACTTAACAAAAATAAATACCTTATCATATCAAAGGAAAAATAGTAAAAAGATAGACAGACTTTTTTAGTAATTAGAAATATTCTGAAGCGACAAGAGGTTGGTTAGTCTCAGGAAATGGAGACCTGTTAATGTTCTGTCATTTTAACCTTAGAGATTATTCAAATGAAGTTTAGTTTAATATCTTTAACTACGAAACTTTTCAATTGCATTTAATTATTTTTATATGTGAATGTTGCTATAGGTAAGAAAATAGTTATTTACTTTTTGATTCACTTACTTTGTATATAACACGGATAAACATGAAAATTTCTTGACAGAGGGTTTCGCAATTGTTATTATGATGAATGCTGATTCCAAATTGTAATCGGTTTTTTGCATATCACATCACATTTGTGAGATATTGTGTGTAACACAGATTTATAAAATTTTATGACTTTTTACCTTTCAAAATGGTCTATTCCACATTATTGGGTTAATATATATATATATATATATATAATAATATATATATATATATATAATATATATATATATATTATATATATATATATTAATATATATATATTATATATATAATATAAAAAATAATATATATATATAAAATATATATATACTATATATATATATATATATATATATATATATATATATATATTATATATATATATATATAGATATATATATATATATAATATATAATATATATATATATATATATATATATATATATATATATATTATATATATAATATATATATATATATATATATATATATATATATATATATATATATATATATATATATATATATATATATATATATATATATATTATATATATATTATATATATATATATATATAAATATATATATATATATATATGGATATATGAAGGGAGAGAAACAAATCGCAATGATATGATACATGTCTTTGATAGATATATGTTAAACATATAATACAACTATGAATAAAGAGTAATATGGGACACAATGAATGTAATGAGAAGGAGATGGGTTTAGTTAAGTTAAACAAACCTACATAGTAGTAACTTTCTCCTTCGCTAGACGATTACCTACTGTGCATAGCGTCTGGAATATCCCTCATCAAGCTCCAACAATAGTCGGCCATCATATTGATATCCCACTTGCCCTGGTAACGTCCTTCCATGAACTTTAGATCTTGATGGAAGGGTTCACCCTGCTCATCACTAACATCGCCTAGGTTATCCGGAAATTTTCTTAGGTGAGAATGTAAGTAGTGCAACTTTATACTCATTCTACATCCATGAGAATGAAAACTGTCTAGCAGTTCCTGTACATTGTTAGTGGTTCTCGGCTTTCTGGTTCCCCAGAAAATTCTGTGCTACACCTGAAAAAGCATTCCACGCTCTTGCCTCTAACACAGTCATTGTTGTAGCAAAGTCAGCATCACAGAGGAGTGTCCGTATTTGTGGTATCAAAATTATTCCCAGCTTTTTTCTTCTCGTCACTCAGACCAGGAAACGTTGAGCATATATAGCGGAAGCATTCACCATCATGGTCCAGGGCCTTCACAAATTGTTTCATCAAACCAAGTTTTATGTGTATTGGAGATAAGATGATGTTTTCTCTCTGTAAAAGTGGTTCACGTACAATGTTCCTGTCACCAGGAGTCAAGGTTTCCCTTGGTGGCCATTCTCTTTTGGTCCAGTGATCCTTTGCCGCCCGGCTGTCCCAATAGCACAGGAAGCAGGGATATTTGGTTAAACCTGTTGCTGACCGAGCAAAATGTTTACCATTTTGCAGCTAGACGCATATTTGCCATCATGTACCTGATTATTGTAGCCTCTCCAAAACATGTTCTTGATTTTTGCATGCTTCCTCTCTCTCCGCCTACCAATGTACCCTACTGGGACCGAAGCATACCTGTTGCCGTTGTGTAACAACACACACTTTAAACTGCTCTTGGAAGTGTCAATAAACAGTCGCCACTAACCTGCATCGTATGCTGTGAGTCCCATAGCGAGTAGTAGGCCTGCAACTTCACTGTAATACACAAGGTTACCATCTGACAGGAAGAGCCTCCGCAGCTCTGCTTCTCTGTTACGAATAAAAGTACTTTGCTGCCATGGTCAGTATGTCATTTTTCATTGCAACCTCAAAGCCAACAGCTCAGGACAACTTCTGCAAATAACAACTCTTCATACAAGACATTCAGTTCACCTGGAACAATGACGGACATCCGACTGTATTTCAGGATGATGATCGATAGGAATCATACCAGGTCATTGCCGTATTAATACATCGTAGACGTACTAAAGTTAACCAATGCTTCCCGAATTATCGACCGCAGTTAAACTTTGCTGCTACTGTTAGTTAGATATATGCGGAAGGTAACGTCTATACAGCCTACGTAGTGCGCACATGAATTTTGTCATTCCTAGGGAATATGCAAAAATAATGATCCAAGATTTCACGAAAACGGGAGTTATACAGCAAATCCGAGAATATATATGGAATCAGCACCTCCGAATTACTATATATCTGCTACAAAAGTCCATCCAAGAAAAAATTCACCTTTTTTTGTTGACCAGTGTAAGTTTTCTTTATTTTTCCCGAAATGGATGACCGAACTTTGAAATAACTATTCGGCCGAATAGCGAAGTGATATTCGGCCGAATATTCGCGTATTCGCAATTCGTAAGAAATAATTGCGATCGCAACCGTATTCGCTTTTTCACTATTCGGCACATCCCTAATATACATATAACCGCAATTCGCAACCGCAACTATTGTACGTTAAATATACTAAAACAAAAGAAATTAATACTTCCGCAGCAAATATATTTATTAATGATTTAGGAACATGCTTTTTTATTTCAATACATTTTATTATTAAAATTATTTAAAATATTTCCTTTGAGGAATGCAAGCATTTCAAAATGCTTGTCGGAGAGAAGAGCACGCTTTGGTCTTAGAATTTCTTTTCCTAGCGAAAAGAAATTCTCTCTCTCTCTCTCTCTCTCTCTTCCTCTCTCTCTCTCTCTCTCTCATCTATATATATATTATATATTATATATATATATATATATTATATTATAAATATATAATATATATATATATTATATATATATATATATATAATATATTATATATATATGTATATATATATATATATGTTGTGTGTGTGTGTGTGTGTGTGTGGTAGGGTGTGTGTGTGAGGTGTGTGTGTTGTGGTGTGTTGGTAGGTGGTAGGTTGTGTGTGTGTGTGTAGGTCGTTGTGTGTGCTGTGGTGTGTGTGCTTGTGTGTGTTGTGTTGTGTGTAGTGTGTGTGTGTGTGTGTGTGTGTGTTCAAAATAATAATAACAAGTCTATCTAAGAATAGTTTCTTACCTCTCCATGTATGCTTGAAATATGTGATCGCAGACTGTAGAGGGACTTTTTCTGAGCCTTGTAACATTTAGATTGCGGTAAACACTTGATACATTTAAATACCATACGATCACCTTCTTCGTTTGAGCTTACAAACTCAAAAAATTCTTGTAGGTAAGGCCAGGGGTTTTGTGATCGACTTCCTACAGTTTCACTTCTAGCATTAGCAGAGCTACTAACAGTAGCGATATCTACTGAAATATCACCTACCTGCGCTGCGGCCCACCTTTTCGATAGAAGGGAATAGAGATATTTGCTCTTTAAAACTTGGAATAGAAACAAGACCTAGAAGCTAAGGACCAGACAGGGTAAAAAATTCAAGTGGTGGCGATGTATATAGAGGGGGTTCACCCCGAGAGACCTTAGCCGCTACACCCTGTGTTACGGCTGGGGGGAGGATTGATAGCCCGAAGGGCTGTCAATCCGACAAACAGACAAACCGAAGGTTTGTCTGTGTTTGTTTGTATTATTTTTTATTACGCGCGCGTGCGCATACACATACACATTATTATTATTATTATTATTATTATTATTATTATTACATCGAAGATTCGTTTTCCCGAAGGGAAAACGAATCTGAGTTGAAAATCATCCTCAACATATGCATTCTGAATCCAACTCCAACTCCGACTCCGACTCCGACTCCGGACTTCCCGACTCCGACTCGACTCGGTCCGGCGTCCTGCTCGACTGCTTGAATCCGCATCCAACGCCTGCTCCACCTCTTTCTCCGACTCAGGCTCCTGTCGCTTCAATGTGTATGTTTTTTATTATTATTATATTATTATTATTATTATTATTATTATTATTATTATTATTATTATTATTATTATTATTATTATTATTATTATTATTATTATTATTATTATTATTTTCCTCATTATAATAAAAAAAAGAAAAGAAGAAGAAGAAGAAGAAGAAGAAGAAGAAGAAGAAGAAGAAGAAGAAGAAGAAGAAGAAGAAGAAGAAGAAGAAGAAGAAGAAGAAGAAAAAGAAGAAGCAGAAGAAAGTGATGGGTAAGGAGAGAGAGAGAGTAAAAAGTAGGAGGAGCTTATGTCAAAACGTTTCAGTTCAACGAAATATTGCGTAATGTTGACACAGTCTTTGAGTTTTTTCTTATTATTATTATTATTATTATTATTATTATTATTATTATTATTATTATTATTATTATTATTATTATTATTATTATTATTATTATTATTATTATTAGTATTATTATTATTATTATTATTATTATTATTATTATTATTATTATTATTTATTTTAATTATATTATTTTATTATTATTATTATTATTATTATTATTATTATTATTATATTATTCTTTTATTATTATTATTATTTATTATTATATTAGTAGTGTAGTAGTAGTAGTAGTAGTGAGGTAGTAGTAGTAGTAGTAGTAGTAGTAGTAGTAGTAGTAGTAGTAGTAGTAGTAGTAGTTAGAGTTAACGTATCGGGTTAAAATTTTGAGGGGAGTTAGATGGTGTCATATCCTCATTGTATACGAAGTTACATCCCCCCTGGGTCCCCGAAAGGGACCCACCCCCCATAAAAAAAAATTTGTTCGTAATTTGGCTGAAATTTGGTGAGAGGATTCAGAGTTGAGTTTCTAGAAAGACTTGATAGTGGAATCTGAGGAGTTGGCTCCGGCACCGGTGCTGGCAGCCACTGCGGTGCCGAATTAATAACATTCGTATAACAACAATAGTTGGTGTCCTTATATAGGTTATCAAGTCCAGAGATCACGAATATGTATGTGTTATAATGAACCGTTTATAGGGTGTCCTAGGATTCCTACAGAATTC
>JABUQX010022582.1:42500-53790 GCA_015478945.1 Trachelipus rathkii | reverse complement strand
GTTATAGTTCATTTGAGTGTTTCGTTTGAACATAACACTTCGTTTTCAGTACTCCCCTTCATGATATTATTTATAGATTGATATCATTGATCTAAATAAAGCTTTCGATTTTTTCTGAATTTATTAAACATTTATAAATGCTAAATCATAAATCATGTGTGCAGAGAATGCTAGCTTTGTATATAATTAATTTAAGGCTAAGAGAAGGTATCACAATAATTGCTTGAAACTTAGCTTTGTAAATATTAACTTCATATTCCACCTGATGCAGATCCCCGAGGGAAAACCAGGTGCCACCGAGGACTACGGGAGATGTTTACTCAGCTGTGATTCGCCCCATAAGAAGCAATAATACAAATTTCCCTATTGGCCAGTCATTACAGACATTACAAGTTTTGAGGATTGTCAAGAGCCTATTAGTAAAAATGATCATAACAGCAGATTAAAATTTCGTATCTAAAGCTTTCAAAGTATGCTTGCAGTACAAAGAAGAAATCCCAATTTTGGAAACTGCAGTACAGACTTTAGGGAAAGCTTATCATATACATTAGGATATAAAATAATATGACATTACAATATAATATGAGATACGTTTTCTATTATTTAAAAGAAAAGACACATTACTTAGCAAGCTTGAACTTTACCATGTTAAGCTTAAGATGAATTGAACATAAGTATTAAGATTGCTATATTGAAATGGGGCGCAAACTTTGGGAGGAGAGGCTACCTCAAGGGATAATTTACGAGGACAGTCGAAACCAAGACTAAATTAAATTGCTCGGCGAAGCGCGGGGTGTAATGTTGCCGGGTGAGCCCAGAGGTTTAATTAAGATCAATAACAAAAGGAAAGTTCCCATTAAAGAATCAAATTGGACCACTACTGGACATGGAAACAAAGTCTGAACATTTTCGATGTGTAGCAACATTTTATCAACTTTCCTCTCAGTATTTTGGGAAGAAAATCTAGAGCCAATGTTCTAACATAGCAAGAAAGGAGGCTATTACAGGTTTTCGCTAGAATGATATTACTAATTGCATTTTATTTTTAGGAGGTGCTTTCAATTGATATGGCCTGTTAGTAAATAATCCTGGACCAGTGGATTTGTCCCAGTGCATCTAAAAAATTTGAAGATATATTAGTACAAAACATCTGACGATAACAATGTGCTTTTTAAGAGGTTAGTACAATATTTCTGAAGCTTAAAATATAACCACTATTTTCAAAAGGAGATCAGTGGCTCCCAGCAGTACAGAGGGCCAATTAGCTAAACTTCTATGGTTGTGTAAATTTTGAAGCAATACTAACTGGTAGTCGGCGTTGCATCTTGAAGATCATGGATTGCTAAAAAATTCCCAACACGGTTTTAAAAGAAATAGATCATGCTTAACAAATTTACTAGAATTTTTAAATGTGGTTATTAACGATGTAGATAACTATAAATCTTTTGATATTTACCTAAGTTTTCAAAAGCATTTGATACCGTCCATCATCAAAGATTATTGGAAAAAAGCTCATGGTATTCGAGGAAGACTTTAAATTGGATTCAAAAGATTGGTTATTGGACCAGAGCAACAGTCGTTATTAATGAGTGAATACGCTCAGGTGAGATATTGTATGGTAGTTTAAGATTATACTGGGTTATACCACATTCCATTATATATCATATAATGATATGTATTAATATTTTGTAATATTTAAATTTGCGGATGATACGAAGCTTGGAAATCGCATGGCATAATATGTGAGAACGACTATCAATTACTCAAACGTTTGAACAAGATTGTAAATTGGTCAAAAGCATGGCAAATGAAATAATGTAGGTTAGCCATTTGGGAGTAGGAACAGTGAATACAATTACAAAATAGATGACTCAGTTATGAAAGAGAAAGTTGTCAGCCAGAGGAAAGGATCTCAAAATTATTAATTAATAAGGATTTAAAGTTTGAGACAATATTTGAAGCTGTTTAAGAAAAACGAATAAAAACACCTGAGCTTTGTGCCAAACTTTGAATATAAATAATCTAAAAAAATATAATACTTCCTCTTTCTAAAACATTAGTTACCTCATCTGGAATACGCATTACAGTTTTGGAGTCCATACCTCAAGAACATAGAAAAAATTGAAAGAATTCAAGAGAGGGACAACCAAATTATTACCAGAATTGAGAGGTAAGTCAGCACGATATGACTACGTGAATTGGATATAAATTTCCTTCTTTGAAACAGCAATTCAGGAATATGGCCAGAGTGTTTCAATTCGAAATAAATTTGAAAATATCGTTTACAGGCAAATCTTTAGATATGATTTTAACAAAAATTGTCACAGTAATGGGCATAAACTTTGTCTTAAACGATTTCAAAAGCCTAAAAATTCTTCACTTACATTGCAATTGAGAAGTGGAATAGTCCTCTTATGAAATAGTGAACAGCGGCAACATCAGTTTATTCAAGAAAAAGGATTAGATAAACACTTTAAGTGGTCTACTGTGACTTCAATGCGCTTTGAATCTTTCTGTGTGGGAGTAATGAAATGAATGGGTAGATCAGGAAGATATATTGAAGTTATTTTGACAATCATTAAAGAATATTACTAAGACCCATTTGAAGGCATAGTTTCTTATTGGTGGGTTTTAATATTTGCTTATAAGAATGAAAATTTTATATTTACAAAATTTAACTTGACAGATCTGAAACTACTCACACTATCATCTTAATTTGTAATAACAAGCTTTGATGTTCTACCGCTTAGAGAGGATTCATTTCTAACATTTTCGCCAGGTGATAATGATCATTATCATAATATTTGGTAGTAACAATTTGATGTGCCGCAGAGGGTTTCTAACGTTCTCACAGCCGGTAGACCTCATCAGATACACTATCGTCTTAATTTAACACTTTCAGTTTTGATGTATTCCACCATAGGGAGTTTATTTCTAACATTCTAAATCGGTGACATCGATCACACCACAATAATATTTTGTAATAACAGTTTTAGGGTTCACCGTTTAGAGGGTTAATTGGTTCTAACCAGGTGACCTCTGTCTTATCAGACTAGCCTTGAGTGGACTGTAAAATCTTTGCTAGTCATGTAATTCTGTAATTCTGTAGTTCTGTAGTTCTTCTTCTTCTTCTTTTAGCAACCTTACCCCTTCTTCTTCTTCTTCTTCTTCTTCTTCCTTCTTCTTCTTTAACTAACTTCTTCTTCTTCTTCTTCTTCTTCTTCTTCTTTATTTAACGGACTCCCTTTTAGCTTCTTCTTCTTCTTCAAAGCATCATGTTTTTCAACTGCTTCTTCTTCTTCTTTGCTAACTTCACTTCTTCTTCTTCTTCTTCTTCTTCAACTTTGTCTTCTTCTTCTTCTTTGCTTCCTTCTTCCTTCTGTATTTGCTAACTCTTCTTTTTAATAAGTAATATTATAACAGTTATGATAATAAGAAGTTTATGAAGTCTCTAATGGATGTAAACCTAAATTGAGGCCTGAATTTAGAGTTCAAATCCCCCTTCCTTCTGGAGGTTGAGGGTGTGAATCGGGAACAACCTTGTTGGTAACTCTAGTTCAGAATATGAATGAGAAAGAGGAGATTCAGTGAAACACAACCTAAAGAAATGTAAAATGATTTATGGGGAGCAAATCGGACTTTGATAAATCCACCAGGATTTAAAATGCTTACTCTAAATAGCCTATGTGATATTGATGCATTATATAGTAAATGACATAGATAATATGTTAGGCAATATTTCAAAATTGCGGATGATACGAAACTTGGAAATCATATAAATTGCAAGATATCAATTACTCCAAAGCGACTTAAGATTGTAAAATTGGTCAAAAACATGGCAAATAAAATATTTTATACCGATAAATGTAAGGTTATACATTTTGGGAATAGGAACAACAAATATGGTTACCAAAATAAGGCCTGACTCAGTTATCAAAGTTGTCCATGAGGAAAAGGATCTCAGAGTAATAAGGATTTAAGTTTTGAAACAATGTGCTGAAGCTGTTCAGAAGCTTAGATGGCTCCACCAAGCTTTGTGTCAGAAACTTCAGAATATAAATCTAAAGTTTATAATGGTTTACTCTATAAAAACATTGGTTAGACATACCTGGAATAAATACCAGGAGTGGTTTTAGGAGCCCATACCTCAAAAGGACAAGAAAAAAATTGAAAGAAGAATTGTTTTAAAAGTTAGAAAGTAATACCAAATTGAGAATTAAGTCATACGAGCAATGACTGTGAATTTGGTATGCATTCTTTAAAAACAGAGAAGATTGAGAGGGAGAGTGTGAAATTTACATAATCACTTAAATTTGAAAGCTATAGTTACGGGCAATTCTTTGAATATGATTTTAATGATGGGAAGTGGAAAGTGTTGATATGGATATAAACTTTGTCTTAGCAACAAATTTCGAGTAACCATAGCGAAAATTTCTTCACTTACAGCCATGTGAGAAGTGGAATAGTCTCTCTTATGAAAATGAAGCGACGGCTTTGCTTAACATCGATTCATTTGTAAAAATTTGGATGATGATAAATACTTTAAAAATTGGTCTTTGAGGTTCATTCAATTTCAACTCGATTTTATTATTACATTTTTATTAAAACGCTAGAAATAGATGTGACCCCTATGAAGTAAACTCAAACGAACTATTGAGATCATTTGGTAAATGTTAAAAGTACATCTTAAAATGAATTTGGGGGCCGAACTTATATAGCAGTTTTGATGTTCATCGCTTAGAAGGTTAATTCTATCGTTCTAAGCCGGTAACTTCACCGATCACACTATCATCTTAATTTTAATAACAGTTTTGATGTTAACCTCTTAGTTACAGTTGTTTTCTGATGTTTCTAAGCCCAGTAACCTCATCAGCACACTACCTCATCTGTTATACAATAACCACAGTTTTGCAAATGACTTTGTAATAAATAACTTTCGCGCAAACGCATATGTTACAAATAACTGTAATAAGTAATATGTGAATAATAACTGTAATGGATAACTGCAGTAAATAGCTTTAATATTCACAGCATAGACATATCTGTTCTAAGACGGGGATCTAATCGAACACACTGAATAGGAAAAATAATCCAAAAACAAAGTTTCTGACACTTGTAAGCACTATAATGTTTGACGCTTAGAAACATTTCTTTCTGCATTAGACGGCGAAATCAATAGTGTCACATCGACAAGTGGACACATGTCAACGAATTAAATAAAAAAATATTCGAGTAGCCTTGAGAGGCCTTAGTCTTCTTCTTCTTCTTCTTTTGCTTCTTTTCTTCTTTTCATTTTCTTCTTTTCTTCTTCTTCTTTCTTTCTTCTTCTCTCTCTTCTTCATTCTTCTTTCTTCTTCTTTCTTCTTTCTTCTTCTTCTTCTTTCTTCTTTTCTTCTTTCTTCTTCTTCTTCTTTCTTCTTTTCTTCTTCTTTCCTTCTTCTTCTTCTTCTTCTTCTTCTTCGTTCTTCTATCTTTCTTCTTTGCTTCTTCTTCTTTTCTATCTTCTTCTTCTTTTCTTCTTTTTCTTCTCCTCTTCTTCTTCTTCTTGTTCTTCATCATCCTCTTCTTCTTTCTTCTTCTTCGTTATTCTTCTCTTTCTTATCTTCAATTTCTTCTTTCTTCTTTTTCTTATTTTCTCTAATATAATAATATAATAATATACTGTACATAACAATAATCAAAATTAATAATAATAATAATTTTAAAACAAATACAGATGTGATTATTGTTCCTAAATAAAATAGCAATTATTAAAAGGAAAAAGAGTTTGATGAAGGTCCTAATGGATGTAAACCTTAAATCTGAGCATGAATTTAGAGTTTCGTTTCAATCCTTTTCCCTTTTGGAGTTGAGGTGTGGATCTGGAGACAAATCGTTGATTGGACTTATAGTGCAGAATATTGATGAGGAATTCGTGAAACGCAACCCACAAAAGGAAGGTTAATGATTTCATGGGGGAACAAAATCGGACTTTGATAAATCCTTAAAGGTTTAAATCAAAGAATACTAGCTAGACGCTGTAGTCATGATTACGGTGGCGAGATGTGTAATGAAAAGAAAATTACGACAAATGGACCTAATGGGCAAATAATAGATACTAATTGGTAGAAGTTTGAAGGAAAGAGCAGGTAAATTTATGTTTAGAATTTGCTCGCTGTTTATGGGACTAAGAGTTTCAGACAGAGCCAATTTTCAAATACAGTCTGGAAAAATTTAGTGTAGGAAGAAAATGTCTACTTTTGCTAACTTTGGTAGCTGTTGATAGTCAGAATAATAATAATTCTTCTTCCTCTTCTTATGATGATGATGATTATGATGATGATTATGATGATGATTATGATGATGATTATTATGTGATTATGATGATGTTAATGATCATTATGTTGATGATGTGATTGATGATGATGATGATAATTTATTTTTTTGAGTTAGAGATGATGGTTTATGATGTGATGATTGATGATTGATGATGATAATGATGAATGATGATGATGATGATGAGGATTATGATGATTATGATTGATGATGATATTATTATTATTATTATTATTAATTATTATTATTAATATTATTATTATTATTATTATTATTATTATTATTATTATTATTATTATTATTATTATTATTATTATTATTATTATTATTATTATTATTATTATTATTATTGATTATTGCTATGATGATTGATGATGATGATGATGATGATGATGATGATGATGATGATGATGAATGATGGATGATGATGATAATGATGATGAGATGATGATGATGATGATTATATATCAGTTATATTTATTATTGATTATTTTATTATTATATGATTGATTATTATTTTATTATTATTATTATTTTATTCTTATTTTTATTATTATTATTTGACATTTTTAAATAATTTCAATAGGTGTAAATCCTCAAAAAGTAAAACAAATACCCTGTAATATAATTAGTAATTAAATGCTAAAGTTATTATTTTTTTAAAATTGATCTGTGATCAATTTTGACATCGAGAAGGAAGATATTGTATTTATTATTTTGAAACATCTTGGCTGGTGAACAGCTAAAGTAAATGGGAGAGAAAATGGAGTATATGTGTTAATTTAGTTTAACATTTCTGAATAGATATCTTTATGATGAGGAAACCTGCATCAGAAATTTGTATTAATCTATTAAATTGAACCAAGGATTGAGAATTTGAGAAATAACTTTGTAACAATATATACGTAAAACTAATATTTCCTAACACTTTTTCATTAAATTAACATGTTTCAGGTTGCTCCTCGCATACCTCAGTCGATTATCATGATATAAAATCTTTAAAAAATTTTTACATCTTTATTTGCAATATGAAAATAGGAGTATATAAAAACAATTAAATAATAAATTTTTTAACTACATTGGAATAGATCTGTTATTGCGCATTCATTTCATAATGGACACAGTCGGGAATGATCTCTGCCTGGACGAAGCAAGTAGTTTTGCTGTAGAGCGATGAGGATAAATAAACGCAGCAACTCCTAAGAAAGAGGTAAAGTGGTACCATCAACACCAGATTAAAACGTTTTTGAAATGTGCCTTCAGATCCGACCTCTTTCCCAGCAACTTTTCAATGCAGGCACAACTGCTCGTCCTTTTCTATCTCTCCATTTTAATTAAAATGTGGGTTTACCAAATTTTCTTTCTTCCTCTTTTCATCATCATCAGAGTCTGTTGGAATCTGGGTTATTGATATCGTTTACTAAATTGTCCCGGTGTTCACCACGTAACTCCACCATATTAAGCACAAAGCTTTATTTTTTTTTAAAAGATAATAAAATTTATGATTATTATTAATTTTTATTATTATTATTTTATTTATTATTCAATATTTATATTATTATTATTATTATTATTATTATTATTATTAATTATTATTTATTTATTATTATATATTATTCATTATTATTATTACATTTTCCTAACTAAAATACTAATATTATATATAGATATAATATATATATATATCTAATATATATATAATATATATATATTGATATATATATATATATATATATAATTATATATATATATATATAATATATTATATATATATATATATTATATATGATATATATTATATATAGCTATATCTATATATATCATATAATATATATTATTATATATATATACTTATAATATAATATATATATATTTATATATTATATATATATATATTTAATATAATATATATATATATATTATATTATTATAAATAATATATTATATATATATTACATATATATATATTTATATATTATTATATAAATAGTATATATATATATATATAATATATAAATATATTATATATATATAATATTATATATATATTATATATTTAATGAATTGTATAAGATAGAGTAAAATCGCTGGTAATTTTAAAAGCAAAGTATGATTAGCAACAATATATGTTTTTAAAGATTACGAACGAAGGTTGTGTGATTTTAAAAGACCGTGTTAAACAAACTTATATTTACTATAGTTATTTATATAACACGTGTTGCAATTATTATGTAAAAAAAATTTAATTTTCCTTTACTGGGCATGCGCTTTCACGGCCGACCCCATTCAAACACACACACAACACACACCACAACACACACACCACACCACACACACAACACACACACATATAAATATCTTATATAGATATATATATATTATTATATATATAGTATATTTAATATTTTATATATATTATATATATTGTTTAATATATATATATATATATATATATATATATATATAGATATATATATATATATATTAATATATATATAAATATAAGTAGTAGGGATATAATATAGTATAATATATAATATATATTATATATATATAAATATATATATATAAATATATATATACTATATATATAATATATAATTATATAATTAAGTATATATATATATATATATATATATATATATATATAATATAATATTACTATATATATATATATATTATTTTATATATTATATAAATATATATTAATTATATATAATATAATATATATATTATATAATATATAGTTATATTTATATATATATTAATATATATATTATTATATATTAATATATTATAGATATATATATATATATATATATATATATATTATTGTACGTGAATATCGGGATACTCAGACTCAAGGTTTACTCTTTGTGGTTCCTCCTTCTTTCCAGCTTACATCTGTTTTTGTGGAACCTTACCTTCTTACTATTTTCCTGACAATGTTCAATCTTCCTCTTTTAAAGTACCACGTCTGCGCTCACTGAATGAAGTGCTTTGGTGAAGAAGAAGTGGATTCACTAGCATGTCTGAAATTTTTCTTTTTCTTTTTTGTAATGTTTTCTTTTTCCTTTTAATTTTTTTGCCCCCTATCATTTGAAAAGGGGCCCGGCTCCTGCAGTGGTGGTATCTATGATATAATATATATATATATTATAATAATTATTATATTAATTATATATATAATATATATATTTAGAATTATATATTTATATATTATATATATATATATATATATATATATATATATAGTACTATATATATAATATATATAGATTGGAATTAGTTTGAAATATTTTTAAATGTCTGTGTTTGACCTCTATGATAAAACAGCAATATTATACTATTTACATTACCTTACTTTTTTCGTAGTTCAAAAACTTCTCCTTTTATTACCAGAAAAATTTTCAACCTCTATTATTCCAATCTTTTCCATATATCTATATCCCGTTCTAATCTCCATCAAGTTTTCCACATTAAATGTCTCACAGGCGAGGAAGATTGTTATGGTATTTTAGGTCACGTAAACTGATTGATATTTGCTTGCAGTCGTGTGTCCTTAATATATCTTCATGGAATGACTTTTGTTTAATTTAAAGGATGTCCCTCCGAGTACCAAAATCCCAAACTGAGGGGATCATGCTCGATGGTCATGGAGGTCATTGGAGGGTACATTTATTTACTTTTCTTTTTATAAAATCTTAATTATTTCAACTTGTTATGCCGCGCGTTTGTTCAGAATTGAATGCACCCTTGCAGGTAAATTAACGTCATACTAAACTTCAAAAAACTCCTTGCTTGAATTATATGTATCTTAATTCGTGCAAATCGTTCTCCGTGACACTAAAATCGTTTTATCTCTTTGAAAATGAAATAATTGTTCTGGTTACCATCATGCTTCTTGCTTCTTGCGCATTTTATTTAAAAGGTTAACTCTAAATTCAGCTTCCTCTCTGCCATCACTAGTTTTTTCCGACAGCACCAATGCTGACTTTTATTCTGGATAATATGGATAGCACTAATATTTGATTAATGCAGTAAAAAAAAAAAATTACAAAGTAAAACATAATATCCCCACCTCGAATCATTGTGAGCAATTTTCATTCTAAGGATGTGCTTCTCGAGCTGGATTTTCAAGTAAGAAGGGAATGATATTAATGTATTATTCCGGAGTTCCTGAATTTGTGTTCGTGCTTCACACTTTGTGTTAGTAAGCTATGCTCGTCATATGGTCTTATCACTTCGAGCATTTATCATGTTAAGCGTGACTCATTCAGACCCCTTCACCGATAGCTCTCGTCTATCGCTTTGTCCTCTGCTCCTTCTATAGGCCTTTAAACGTAGTCTTAGCAGAAATATTTGTTGGAAACGTTATAAATCTTATAATATATTTCAGATCGCTTTTTATGGGATTCCGTAACCAAGTAAATGCCGCGTAAATCGTTGCTATGCTCTAAAGACACATCGAAGCCAATACGCTAGGAGCTAACCGCTAATCTGTGATTTCAACCTTCCTTTTCGCTACGCATTCTTCTCTCCTTGCAGCATTCTTCGATTTCATTGCCGCATATAGCTGTTGCTGTACACAGACCACCGTTCATTAAATTAAACAACATTTGAGAGTTGACTCAATGTTCTGTCCTTCCTCTCTTTACTCAGTACCAAGAATCGACATCTCAACAGTAAATAGTTACTACTAGGAGGCTTATTCCTTGGTTAGAACTTATCTCTTTTCGTTCTCATAGCAGTATTTTAGGCAAAGAAACGTGGGTTTTAACAGGCTTACAACAGTTCCGTTATCCATCAACCTCAACATCGTTTTCGAAAATCAAACAACTCGACTTTCTTCTCTCCGCAAATGTTGCTATTCTTGGTCTTTGGAGCAAACCCATCACTAGGCCTATCATTCATACACTACACACACAATTATAATAAATATGATATGATATATATATATATATATTATATATAT
>JABUQX010022582.1:12500-37500 GCA_015478945.1 Trachelipus rathkii | reverse complement strand
TTACAACCTCCTACATACTACATTCCTGTGGGTGGAGAGGAAAGAACTTGTCCACTCGATTGTCCGTGCTTGTCGGAGAAGGCTCTAAGGGACGGCGGTAGTTGGGGTTGGCTGACCTAATACCATACTTTCTGATTGCAGGGAATGCAATGCAAGCTCGGGGGTAAACGGTCGGTGATCTCCCGTAAACGCCTTCTCCTCCTTTCCGGCGAAACTTAGATATGAATCGACTATGGGTCACATGGAATGTCAGAGGAATAGATGAGGAGAAGAGAAGAGAGGTTATGGATGGATGCTTTTAGAAAGGGCAAATTTGATTGCTCGTTGTGACTGAACAAGATGAAAGTCGAGTGAAAGTGGTGATGTGGGGTGAATGTGTGTGTGCTGGGTGTGGAAAGGAGATGAGAGAGGGAGGAGAAGGAGTTGCATTTTGATGAGTGACCTTGCGGTACAAGTAGGTAGACTTTGTGTTTGTGAGTCCTAGAATTCTAATGGTTAAATTTTGTTTGAAAAGGTCAAGGTTATGTGTGGTTGTGACGTATAGTCCATCTGAGGGGAACGTTGAAGAGAGTACGATTTTTTGGAGATAATCTTGAATGATCGTTTCTGGATTGGTGAGGTAGGAGCTTCAGATTGAATATGTTGGGGGGACCTGAATGGGTTGATAGGTGATCAAAAAAAGGATGGTTATAACAGGTGGTTTGGGGTGGCGGGAGAATGAGAATGGTAGGAGGTGATTGATTTTGTGAAGAGAGAGGTATGTGTGTAGTAATACTTTCTTTAACCAAGAGTATCCCATAAGAATATACTAGAGTTGGTTGTAAGGTAGAGATTAGGTATCAGAGCTGAAAAGTATGATTGATTGGGTGTGTTTGAGTGTGAAGAAGGAGATGTTGAGTATGTGTTGGATGTTAAATCAGTGAGGGGTCTAGGAATGGGATTATCGGATCATTATGTTGTTTAATGTAAGATTAAATTAGTGGGGGCCTGGGATGGAGAGGAAGAGTGATTACGAAAGGAAGTAGGCTAAAATTAAGGTGAGAAGTTTAAGTGAACAAGACAATAGGGGTAAGTTTGTAAGAGCGCTCGCTAGTAAATCAGTTTTAAGATGTGAACAAGTTGGATACTGACATAATTTGGGGGCAATGAAGGATAGGCAAATTGTTAGTAGCGCAAAGGAAGTGTGTATGAGATGTGCTAAAGTAGGAAGTAAGAATGTTAACAGTGAATGGTGAGTGGTGGAGGTGATGAAAGTGGTTAAAGGTAAAAAAAAGCGTGGTGAAATGTACTAAAAAGACAAATGATGAAGCCTTCAAGAAAGATGCCTTGCGAATTATATAAGGAGAAAAGAAATACTAAAAAAGGTCGCATACGCAGGAGAAAAAAGGAGGTAAAATGAAACAGCTTGGAAGGATGAATGGGGACATACAAGGGAAATAGGAAGCTCTATCTGGAAGGCAGCGGCGAAAGGTTAAAGATATGAAGAATAAGAGAACTCTGCTATAGATAATGGATAGGGATTTGAGGCTTTTGTAACTGATGAGATGGATGTGATGGAGTGTGGAAAGACTTTGAAAATCTGACACATATAAACAGTAATGAACGACGTGATATGAATGTGTGTGGTCTGATGGCACAAGAACAGCGAATAGGTTATTTTGGGGATGAGATTGCAATAGTAGCGAGGAAGGTAATGGCATAGAGTGAGAAAGTTGAGTATGGTTAAATGCATGGCAGGATATAGATGAATAAATGGTTGAAATGATCAAGAACGGAGGCGAGATGGGTGAAATTGATTGATTTGGAAGTTGTGTAGTAAAGCGTTTGTATGGTTCCAAGGGATTGGAGGAGAGTGGTATATTACCTTATGTAAGGTAAGGGAAGAAAAGGAAGAACTGTAAGAAATATGAATAGGGGATTAAGTTATTGACGTGTTATGTAGGGGAAGGTATATGTGGTATTTTAGGCTTGAAAGAGTGCGATTCGAAGTGACTGAAGGACTGATTGTCGAAGAACAAGGTGCGTTTAGGAGGGTAGAGGATGTGTGGATCTTATCTTTACATTGAAACAAATGATTGAGAAATGAGGGAGAAGAAGAATAAATTGTATTTAGGTTTAATGAATTTGCAACAGGCGTATGATGGAGTTAATAGGGAAGCTTTAGGCAGGTGTATAGTGATATATTGGTGTGGTGGCTAGGGCTTCGAATGAGTCAAAAGTATGTTGACGAAGTGAAGGCGTGTGTAAGACAAATGGATGTCGAATGGTGATTAGGTTTTAGGATTAATAGGCGGAGTGAGACAGGGTTGTGTTAGTCTCCTTGTTGAAAGGTAAATTCGATAGGTGATGGCAGGAAATGATTTAGAAATGATGGAGAATGAGAGATGAGTGAAGGGTGCCTACCTCTTAATATGCGGCATGATTTGGTTCTGTTGTGGCGATTTGAGAGAGTTGTGAGGCATTGGTAGAGAGATTTGCCGGGATGTGTAAAAGGAGGCTTGAAAGTAAACGTGGATAAAGAGTAAGGTTATGTTTGAGTGAGACAGTCCTCAGTGTGAAGAATTTGTTAGATGGTGAGCAGCTAGGGCAGTTTTATGAGCATTTAATTAGGTAATATGTTGGAATGAGAAGGGAACGGGACGATGCAGAAATGTAGTAGAGAAGGTTGTGAATGGCAGAAGGTGGCTGTGCAAGTTAAATCAGGTTGGTCGAATGTAAATGGATAAGTCTTGAGGTGCTAGCGTCGTTAATGAGGTATGTGTTGGCTGTTGTTGTATGTTATAGTAGTGAGCTATGGTCTCTGGAATAAGAAGATATAGATCTAAACGTTCAATGATGTTCAGATGGACAATTTAGGGGTGTGCTAGATGCGAGAAGAATTGATAAGGAATGAACGTATTAGAGGAGTTGTGTGGGTGTGAGAAAGGTAATAAGGAGAATAATGGAAAGTAGTTGAGATGTATGGTCATTATATGAAGGATGAAGATAGTCGGTGTTAAACGGAGTTGTATAGTGCGAGTGTGTTGGGAAATCAGACCGGCTGAGGACGAAGAGAAAAAAGTGGAATTTGAGTCAAGTAACGATGTTGAAGGAGAAAAAATGTTAAGTTTGGCAGAAGACGCCGAGAAGAAAGGTGTATAACAGGAGTGAATAACGGGGGATTGTGAGGTGGTATGGTTGTGGCCCACTGGGCCAAGGGATGAACCTTTACATTGACGATCTACCATAGTTAGGGTCCGTGCGGTCCCATGGAGCTCTAGGGTGGATTTTCTGTCTGTTACGAGTTCTCACTATTAATAGTACAGAGGGGGTGGTAAGGCTGGCTTTCTTTTCGTCGGCTTTTGTCATGTTCTTCTACTTTGCTTTTCTTTTCGTGCATGACACCGCACACTTACCCGTCTTGGGAAAAAGAGGAGATAAGAAAGTAACGAGAAATATTATTACTATATATTTATTTTAATATATAATATATATATATATATATAATTTATAGTATATATATATATATATATATATTATTATATAATATATATATATAAAAAAAATTAAATATATGATATATTATATATTGATTATATTTATATATATTATATATATATATTTATATTATATATATATATATATATATATATATAATATATATATAAATATATATATATATATTATATATATATATAATATATATATATCAGTGGCGGGCGTTGTGGTCAAATTTTCTTGAAGTAGGCAATTCAAAATATATATATATATATACTATTATATATACTATAATATATATAAGTATATATATTATATATATAATATATAGTATATATATATATATATATTATATATATATATTATAATATAATATATTACTCACATTTATTTATAAAGAAGATTCAATTTTTCTTTCTTTCTCTTGCATCTATTTTTCTCTATTGTATTTATTTTCATTGCATATATAGATATATATTATTATATATATATATATATTAATATTAATTATATATATATATCATATATAATTAATATATATATAATATATATATATATATAGTATATATAATTATATATTATATATACTATATTATAATATTATTTATATATATATATATAATAATATATATATATATTTATATATATATATAATATTATATTATATATATAATATATATATATATATAATTATTATATATATATATTATATTTAAATATATAATATTATTATATATATATATATATATTATATATATTATATATAATTATAATTATATATATATATTTATATATATATATATATATATATATATATATATAATCTATATATATATATATTATATATAATATTTATATATATATATATTTATATATATATATATTTTAGTATTACTATAGTATATATATATATATATATATATAATTAACTATATAGTTATATATATATATATATATATATATATATATTATATTATTATTAATATATCATATATATTATATAATAAATATATATATATATATATATATATAATATATATATTTATGATATATATATATAATATATTATATATACTATTATATATAATAGTATATTATATATATATATATAATATTATATATACTAGTATAATATATATATATTATATATATATTTATATATATTATATATATATATATATATATATATATATATATATTATATTATTATATACTACCTATATATATATATATATATATATATATATATGATATATATATATATTTATATATATTATATATATATATTACTAGCGGACAAATGTAAGAGAATGAATAGATTCATTTATGAATCACTAGCTGTATTGCACATTTTCTAACATGGATTTCAATAGGCTTAAACATTCGAAAAGAAGGGTTTTTTAGATGTTTTATGAAATTAATCGAATACGATTCCAATATTTCGCGTATTTACAAAACTAACAGTTCAATTTTATTAAAGCACACAAAAATCCAGTAATAAAAATAATATTTAAAAGCGTATTATGTATCAAATAGACTCCACACGAGCAATCTTTATTATTAATAACATGAAAATATAGCAAATGATCTGAGTCAGAGGCAACTATATCGTCGCCGAGAAAGAATTTGAGTCAGACGCGTTTTCTCGACTGCTCAGATGTGAGTCAAGAATTATATAAATGGATTTGAAATTAAAAAATAGATATAAAATGATCATAGTTACATAAATAATATATTAATTAGTTAATTAATTTATAATTATGTTATTAATAATTATTATTAATAATTTCTTGCTAATGCAATTTTAAATGGGATTATTTAAAAAAAAATGACTGATACTGACTCGTCAGGCACATTCAAGTTGCCTTGCCTAGAGAATAAGGACACTATTTTTTTGCTCGAGAATTAAACAATTGCCACGATCGCTACTAGATTAACAAAGGAATCGAGCAAGAAATTGATACCGGCATCTTAAAGTTAGACTTCGAACGAAATCTTATAATAGTATAATATATTATCTATATATATAGTATATATATATATATTAATATAATATATTATAGTATATATATAGTATATATATATATATATATATATATATTATATATATATATATATATATAATATATATATATATATTATATATATATATTATATATAATATTATATATTATGTAATATTATAAGAGGCCACACGGAACGGGAGTTCGGATCAAAAAAAAATTTCACAGGTAGCTTCTATGATACATAAAAGACTTGCATCAGATGGAATGAATTTTTTTTTTATTTTTTATTTTTTTTTTTTTTTTTTTTTTTTTTTTACCATGTTCTAGGGCGAATTTATATATAATATTCATTCTGTAAGGTATTACACGGCATGGTAGGGGGCTCGAGCCGACGGGGAACACAGGGGAGGGACGTTTTCCATTTTACCGTAGGGGGAGGGGCGGAGAACCCCGCGACACCCAAATACCAAAAGAGGGGGTTCCGGAGACCTTCCCCGGAGGGGGGATTAGTCTACCCCATAGTCCCCGGGGAAGGCCGAGAGACCCGACTGCCTGCCATCGGTGCGGTATACCCTTGGGGTATTTTAAGTAAAAAACAAAACAAAAACGTATACTAGAAAGTTTGTTTATTTTACCGAGTGAAGTGATAAAGGCTTAAATAGGCTTGTTCGATCATTACTCTAATGGATTAAACAATAAATTTTTTTTTTACGTTTTCCTTACTAAAATTATAGGATTACAAAAATGTATGTCCTTTTCGCTGTAGCGTCATTGTAGTTGTTGAGATATGAATTTGTTTTTTTTTTTAATTTCGACCCTAAAACGTCTATTTATGTTATCATAGAGGCTACCTGAGGAAAAAATTTTTTTTATCGAGCTCCCGTTTAGTGAGTGCGTTACGTAACTTTTACCAGTACATACAGACATCACTATAAAATATATATATATATATATATATAATATATAATATATATATATTATATATAATTATATGATATTATATATATATATAAATATATATAGTATATATATATAGATTATATATGCTGACTTTGTTTTAAAAGACTTTTTGGGATCCGAAGGCAAGTAGGCGTTTGAACCTACTCTGGCCTACCCCTAAAAGCCACTAGATATATATATATATATCATATATTATATATATATTATATAGATAATATATATATATATATATATTATATATATATATAATATTAGATATATTATATAATAATATAATTATATATATATATATATTATATATATATATATATGTTAAAAATGAAAAATCCATTTTCAAGGTTGTGTAGCAGCACATAATAGTCAGAAATTTATCAATTGAGTTTAGTTCAAGATAGCAACATTTAGTGTAACTAATCTTGTAATAGCCAGTATCAGTGGGTGCTCGTTAACACTAAAAATGGTTGACAAGGTTAAAATTGGAATTATTATATTATTATTATTATTATTATTATTATTATTATTATTATTATTATTATTATTATTATTATTATTATTATTATTATTATTATTATTATTATTATTATATATTTAATGTTATTATTATATTATTATTTATTTTATTATAGTATTACTTATATTTATTATTCATTATATTATTATTCATTATTATTATTATTATTATTATTATTATTATTATTATTATTATTATTTATTATTATTATTGCTCACAGGCACAGCAAATATGCAGGGAAAATTGACTTCAACCTGATCCTTATGTTTAAAAGTTTAGGACACTGCACCAAAATTTTGTTAATGCCCCGTTGACATATTTCCATTCAATTACTTTAATCTATTTCTTCCAAATTTTAGAATATTTTCTTTGTTGTACAGTACATTTACCAAAGGAAACCAAATTAATTTACCTTTTTTCTGTTCGTAAAATTCGATTTGCGCTTTCAGCTGTTTGCGTGCCATAATTGCTATATTGCTGCTGGCCTTTCTCAACATGTTAGAGTGAGTTGAATCAAGAAAACGTGTACGTTGTGTGGTACAAACAAATCAGATGTAGGAATGTTCTCCAAAAATTCCTAATTTGCTAATAGATAATGAAGTTCGAGCTTCATTTAATTCCATATATATGTTCGCTGACCAAGGAAATTAAAAGAACATTTTTATTTGAATGGGCAAAAGAAGCTAACTTTTTGACAATTTAACATTAATAACAAAGAATATGCCTTTTAATTAGTATGCCGTAAAATGAATGCACGTTCTGCTGATACGCTACTATCCTATTAGCGTATTATCTATAATTGGTATAATATCAAACCGGTAGTGTGCCCAGTCCTTAGAGTCGATTAAGAAGTACAATAATTGGCTTTTGGTTACGTAATCGAAAGGTTTGTTTATGATAGGATATTATTTGTTTAGTAGAAGGGACGCAAACCGCAGCAGCAGAAATGTTGACAAGGATGTTGCAACGCAATTTGCACATTTGTGCATCGATTCTGTATTTAGGGCGGTAAGCGTCAATATTAGGGTTTGCCAAAGGTAGGGGAACCCGTTTCCGAGGTCGGACACGACGCGTTCCAGGCGACCGACATCGAACGTATTTACCAAATATACTTAGGGAGCTGCGCTTGATAAGACCCACTACCCGAGGGAGTTTTGTTCTTTTGGTTCATGAAGAAGGCCGTTCTCCAAGAAGCGTTCGAGGGAACGGAATGATCTCCAGACAGAACATCAGAAATACCATTCATTATAAGTCTCCTAGATTAGAGATGGTTCACGCTGGAATTATAAAGTTTTCCCACTTCTGCAGAAATTGTAACTATACCTCCTAATGAAATATTCTGAAGATAATCTAAGAGTGTTTTCTAAAGGTCCGAAATTCCCAAAGAATCTCATTCTCATTTCATCTTCCATCTGCAACAATTAAGATGCATTAAAATTACAAACATTGAACATATAATATATTATTATTAATTATCTATTTTATTATTATTTTATTATTATTATGATTAGTATATTAATCTATATATATATATTATCTATTATTTTATTATTATTATTATTATATTTATATTATTATATTTTATTATTATTATTATTATATTATTTCATTTATTTTTTTTGTATAATTTTTTTTATTATTATTATTAGTTTACTTATTAGTTGTAGCATGATTAAAAAGCTTTATTTTTATATTTATTTTATTTTTAGGTAATTTTAACAAATCCAAAAATTGAATATGACTCCTTTTATATAGAATAATAGTCAATTGAAATAGGAATAGTTAAATTATTATTCTCTATGAACACAAGGATTTCGATCTATATTTTAGCTGATACTTCTGAATGTGTCATCGGTCGTTGATTATTTTTCTTTATAAATGCTTTGGACGGTTTTTAAGTTTAAAATATATTTTCTTTCCTTTATGATACGCTCCTAAAATGTTGATTTAAATAATGGTTAAACGTTGCTTTCTAAAACATATACATCGTTCAAACATTCTGATACCTGCTTATAGCACCTATACAGTTTCTTCCCATTGTTTTTGCAAGAACCAACCATACTGCAGCACATATATCTATATTATAAGTAATACTCTATTAGCTTTACGAGCATTACTTTCGGAAACTAACGCCAAAAGAGTACTCCCCTTCTTTACATCTTTCTTGACATAAATGTTCAGATAGACGAATACTTCTCGTTATGGTGATTGTTCTTCTATATCTTCTATGCATCCTAAATATTATGGTGTATCCAATAATGTTAATATTTGGGGCTCATTCACCTCTTACGTACAACAGCAACAGCCTACTACGAGTGACAAAACAACAACCTCAAGATTTACTCAAGATTAAGTGTAAGATAACAGTTCTGTAATGGTTTATGATAATGAGTAGATTTGGATGTCGAGATTTGAAGCTTTCTGGAAGATTTGGATGCCTAAAAAATATTTGTTTGTATAAAAGTTGAATTAATAATTAGTCTTCATATTGTTATTTGATAAATAGTGTAAGGATTGCTTTTTATACTACAGCGTCGAGTGTACCATAAATAGATACTCCATCTATCATAACAGTAGCTATATGCTGAGGTGTGGTTAGCGATACAATTTGAGTAAACGTCAGATCAGCATATAGCATCCGAGCGTGTGAAGATCATTCAAAATTTTGTTCGATATAAATAATTATTTCCATTTTATAAATTTGATCTCATAAGTTAACCTTTAGTTAATGCATTTATTGATGCGACTTCATATTAAATTTAAATTAAGTTATTTTTATGGATTGAATTCAAGGGCATTGATATAAAAGATAAAAAATCGTTGCTTTTCTTTGGGCACATTTTAAGCCTGTATAATATATATTAATATATATATTATATATATATATATATATATATATATATTTATATATATATATATAGTATATTATATATATATATTTATAATATTTATTAGAGAAATATAATATATATATATATATTAATATATAATATATATATAATATATATTATATATATATTATATATATATATTATATATATATATATATTATATTATATTATATATATAAATATATATTCATGGAAAATATTTCTGCATTACTATACGCATGGTTTGATGTAATTCTGGTAATATATAAAAGTCTTGGAAAAGATAACGGCTTGAGAATTTCCTCTGAAAGTAATTCACTTTTTCCACTAATCCTAAAACTGTTTATTTACTTCTATCATCTTCATTGTATTCTCAGTCAAAGAAGAAAGAAAGATTAAAGTTATTAGGCTATTGATTAATGTAGTAGTTCGTATTTGGTATTATAAATTTTTTGAATTGATGTTACTAATGTTTCCCTCCATTCATTTACCATCAAATATTAAAATTATAATGAATTAGCTATATATGCTTTCTTTCAGAGCACTTTTTTTATTATTCTTTTTAATTGAGATAAGCAAAAAAAAAATTTGTTTTGTGTAAAGTTTGAAACACTTTCCTAAAAAATCTTGAGAGTTTCTCTGTTTTTTTGTTGTTTGTAGGTAACCTTCTGGTGGCAGGCATCTCTGTCACTTTTCATTTCTGAACCCTTTGTGGCAAGAGGTTCAGCTATGTTGTTTTGGTAAGTCCAGATTTCCGGATAAAATATCAATCAATTTTAAAAATGGGTGAGGTTGATTTGGTGTTATTACGTTTGAAGTAATATAGGAAGAAGAAGGCTTGAGTGATAAAATCAACGTTTTGGGTCAGAATCTATATTAACAGAATAATAAACACAATTAATATATTGAAAACAATTAACAATAATCTAATAATAATAATAATAATAATAATAATAATAATAATAATAATAATAATAATAATAATAATAATAATAATAATAATAATAATAATAATAATAATAATAATAATAATAATAATAATAATAATAATAATAATAATAATAAGGATTACAATGAAAGTAGTCATTAAAATAAATTTTGACCAGAGTTTTTTCCCTTTAAAATGTTTTAAATAATTTTTTAACACCCCATTTTTTTTTTTTTTTTTTTTCAAAAAAGGGGGGAAAGGGGGGGGGGGGGGATATACAGATATATTTTTAATAGATTTTGTGCGTAGGTTCACTTATATGAACCAGTAATATATAAAAAGTTACTTAAATCTAAATAAATGTAATGCACAATCAAGAGTATAAATCAATGAATGTTTTTCACTAAATATCAAAAAGCCGCAGAACACAAAATTGAATAGTAGCACGAATTCAAATATGGTATACGAGAACTAGGCTTAGAAAATAATACACGAATAGCTCACCTTGTTAACATTCGAGAGAATACGTTATACCGAAGAATTTTCAGAGCACAAAACACATTCAAAATAGTCAGCGGTGCTCACTAAACACTTTGTACAATGTATTGGCAAATTAATTTTGATAATCACATGTAGTTTGGAAGTTTAAGAAGAGAGATTCCAAATCCTTTGCGAGGGGAAGATGGCGGAGTAGTTCTAGCAAAGAAAACGAGATTTTGATCACGTGAGAGGTCGATCCGAAATATTCAAATGAAAGAAAAAGAAACGGAAGGTAACAGTGTAATATTAGGATTTTGCTGTAAAGACTCCGAATGCTCTTCGCAATGTTCGTCCATAACGCGACTTGGAACGAGGTAGACAAGACGGTAAGGTTTGAGTCCGAATAGGTTCCGGAGTCTGAGGAGAAGTCTGTATTGGAGCAGGAGGCGGAGATGTCTGCATTGGAGCAGGAGGCGGAGATATCGGTTAGCTTGAGGGCGCTGAGTAGCTGGCGAAAAGTGACAATCTTGAAGGAAGTGGCAGAGTTCAGGGAGAACAAGTTGATTGTAACAAGGCAATGCGCATAAAGTCGGTATTTCTTGCGAGTAGAGGTAGATGGAAGCGGGTGGCAGGAGAGTGAAGAGGAGTGCGTGCGAAGAAGCGGGCTCATGATCGAAATAAGGGTTTGATCCTATCGACTGAGATATTTTCCACTTTGCTCCCTTTCTGTAATGTGAAGTACTTTCGGTGCGTTTTAATACGAGGAAGGGTCCGTCATAGCGGGCTTGCAACGGACTACGGTGTGAGTCGTTGCCGATTAATACATGAGAGCATGGTCAAACTCCGCAGATGGTAGGTTGACGAGAGGGAGATGACGTATGTGCAAAGTGCGTTGCCATATGCCTCGGGTACACTGACGACAGCGGGCCAGGAAGGGGGTGTGCATGGTTCGGAGTTTTTGAGAAGGAAGATAAAACTACCAGGTATTCGTATGGAGAAGCCGTAAACGAGGCTCAAGCAGTCGAAGCATTTGAGGTCTTTCTTTGTACGAAGTGTCTGATACGGGAGGATGAGAGGAAGAGTTTCGGCAATTGTCCGGTGTTCCGCTGGCCATAAGAGAAAGCTTTTAGCTGCCGGGTGATATCGTTCTACCATGCCCTGAGCTGTGGATGATAGCGCAAGAGCGAAGGTGGCGCTTAGAAGCCGATTAAAGTCATAGTCCTTGCCAGAGGTGAGATCAAACTGCCTTACCCTGGTCTGTTGGACACGGTCGAAGGGTGTGCCAACCTGGCTATCCAGTTGTATAGGAATGCTTGAGCAATTGTCTCGCTGGAAGTATCTCGCAAGGGAATGGCTTCTACCCATCGAGTGTATCGGTCTATGCAAGTTAAAATATGTGTGAAACCATTTGAGGGAGGTAATGGGCCGACTATATCAACGTGCACCTGGTCAAAGCGTTCACCAGGGGGAAGAAATTGCTGAAGAGGTGCTACAGTGTGCCTGTGCACTTTGGATTTTTGGCAGTTGAGACACTGCGTTGTCCACAGTTTAACATCTTTTAGTAGGGACGGCCAGACGAAATGTTTGCCTATATTAACTTGACTACCTTTTACCCCTGGGTGCGACACATCGTGAATGGTGTGAAATACCTTTCTGCGCATGGGGGTTGGTACTACTGGACGAGGGTGAGCGGAAGAGACGTCGCATAACAGAGGTGGAAAGCCAAAAATTTCTACAGTTTGAATGTCATAAGAAGAAGCAGGAGGAAAAACAATCTCTTCGAGTTGCTGCAAGCGAGCCATTTCGACGAAATCGGTCAGGTAAAGGAGAGATGGCGTTAATTCGGGGAGGAGCGTCAGCAGGAATAGTGTCTTTTCTTTTGGTATGGCCGAATTCAGTTGTGAATGTGCAATTTAAATTTCAAAGGTGCGGCTTCCGAGAGGGACTGTTTAACTGTGGAAGCTGTTAATGGCATTCGTGCAATGGGTAACATGATCAGTTCACGACATGGAAATTCCCACCATCGATGACATAAACGGAAGTGCTAATAGCTAGAATATATTGCTAGAAGTTCCATTACCAAATGCGCGTAGCACTTGTATTCATGCGGCTGGAACTCTTTTAGAAAAGAAAGCTAATGGACGCCATTCGTTATCAATGAACTGTTGTAGCACGGCACCTGCCGCGAAATCTGAAGCGTCTGTGTTGATTCTAGTCGGGGCTGTGTCGGATGGAAATATAAGTAACACAGAAGAAGCAAGGGCTTCTTTGATGGCGGTGAAGGCATTAGTTGCTTCGTCGTTCCAATCTACAGTGACAGAAGCAGCCGATCCTTTACGTGGATGCTTAAGAAGTGCGTGAAGAGGAAGGAGAATTTTTGCGGCAGACGGAATGAAGCGATGGTAAAAGTTCACCATGCCTAAGAAACGACGAAGTTGACGCTGTTTGACGGGTTTCGGAAAGTCACGAATCGCTGCCACACGATCTTCAAGAGGACGTATACCGTCGGCAGAGATTGTATGTCCGAGAAAGTTTAGGGATGAAACTCCGAATTCACATTTGGAAGAGTTGATGCATAGACCAAATTCGCTTAGTCTGGTGAAAACTTGCCTGAGATGTGAAGTGTGTTCTTCTGGAGAAGCACTGGCAATCAATAAGTCGTCTATGTAGGCGAAGACGAAAGGTAAACCGCGTAATACCGAGTCTAGAAGACGTTGAAACGATTGACTTGCATTTCTTAAACCAATGGCGTTCGAAGAAATTCGTAAAGACCGAAGAGATGATAATAAGCCGGTTTATGGATCTCTTCAGGAGTCACGGGAAGCTTGGAAAACATGCGAGAATTAAGTCGATCTTGAGAAAACTAGAAACACCAGAAGGTGGATGTGGGGCCAGGAAATATGTCAATAACGATACGGGACTTGTAACCGCGATTCAGGCAGCGATAGTCGCCGGTTGGACGGTAATCTCCATTGGTTTGAGTACCATATGCAAAGGAGAGGCGTAATCGGACTTTGAAGGTCGGATGATGCCCTTCTCTAAGAGAGATTCAATTCTAGCTTTGCGCTTTAGTTTATCCGGTGCAAGACGTCGAGCGTGAGAGAATGGAGGTCTGCCGTAAGTTTTGATGTGGAATGACGAACAAATTGTGTTTCACGAGGAAGGAACCTTGGAGATGGAGGAAAGAAATCTGGGAACAATCGGTAATTAATAATGATTCAAAAATATTATTGGATGGAGAGAGATGTATGCCACTGATGGATGCGGATGCACGGATACAAGCGGATGAGAAATGAGTCTCAAAATCGATGATGCGGTTGTGGTTCATGTCAACAAGAAGGTTGAAGTGGGACAGAAAGTCGGCACCTATTATTGGTAAAGTGACGTCGGCTATCGTGAAGTCCCATATAAAGTCACGACGAACGAGTGAGTGTAATGGATGTCAGTTTTGTACCATAGAAGTTTATGAGTGGTTGCCGGTTAGAGACGGCGCGTAAACAAACCCGATGTTCTGGAATCAGTTGAGTATTTCTCGAGGATGCGAACGTGGTACAGCTGAGGATGTGAGCTCCCAGAATATCTACGGATAAGATACGGGTTTGGTGGAGGGATCGTAAACACAAAGCAAGTTGGACGCTTTTGGCAAGTTGGACGCCTTTGAAACCACCCCGAGCGTATTTACGGAGTGGTGTTGGAGTTTAAATTCTCGAAGTACAAGGCTTAAGACATGACCATGTTTGGTCTCCAACATTGGTGATTTCTACAAATACCCTGCTGGTTATGTGACGAAACTGAACCAAGGCCTGAGAAGTAACTGGAGAAGAGGCGAACTGGCCGTGAAGGAGTAGGTGAACGACGATATGAACGTCGTTGCATAGTTGGAGAGCGCGAGAGATATGACCGTAATTGTAAGCAGAATAAGTGTTTGAAGCATTGGGGGGAGGCTGGGAATATGAAGGAGGTTGTGAATAAGGATGATGAGAGGATGGAGGATGAGGATACTGTTGAGGTATGAGTATTGTTGTGAGGAGTATTGTTGTGTTGAGATAAGGAAGGAAGGAGGAATAAGGAGGAGGAGGAAGGAACAGTGGGAACGTATTTCTTTCAACTTTTAGTCAGATCAATGATAGTGTTCTGTAACACTTGAAAGTATCGGGACACCAATAATCAGACATTTTCACGTGAGTCGGCGGTTTGGCGATTGCATTACAGACTCATTACAATGCGAAAGAGGACGCTGGGTGTTAGAGTTAGTATGCTGATGGAATCCGGAGATATGCGAAACTTTGTGAAGTAATGTCTGCAGTCGTAGAGTTTCGCTGTGGCAAACTCTATCGGCAAAGGTAGCGAGTTTTGCAGTGAACAATGGGGATCAACCGTTGTGAAGCGCCAGTGCATCTCTGTAGGAACTTTCTGTAGGAAAAGATGAGTACAATTGTATCAGGTTGAACCCAGCGGAGGAGGGCCATCGCAGCCAACTTGAGCACTGTCAGATAATTAGAACTGACAGTAATCGACTCCCAAGAGGAAGCCTCCAGTCAAAAGTTTTTTTGTACTTTGTTAGCAGCATCTGTTTCTCTAGACGGTTTAGGATTCTGCTTCTTAAGTTGGGTATAAGGGTGATTGTGAGGAAGGGCAATGAAAGGTAAATGTCCTTCAGGCGCTGCAAAACGGGAACAGGTAATATATTTAAGAGTGCCCTAAATCGGGCAATTTCGTTAGTTGACTCGAGCTGGAGCTCAAGTAGCGTAAATGTTAGGTCTAAATCGTTGTTTACAAACTTTCCCGTATAAGCGTTAGGTGTTTCCCTGTCTGAAGCAGGCTGTTGCGATATCACATTGATGTTGTCGGTGTTTGTAGCATCAGGAGGAGACATAATTTATAAATATTAATAATGTAAGATTGTAAAAAAAATAAAAATTTTTAAGAAAAATAGCGAAATAAAATGCGCTAAAAATACAACTTACACACACTAAATATAAGGAATATAATGGTCAGAGACCAAAAGACGCACTAAATATACAAATAAAAATATAAATGTGTTGTTGAATCACAAAATATTAGGACGCGTTACGGCCAAGATAACGTTAAAAAATAATTAAATGAAATGTGAATGGACAGGAATTCGTACCTGTTGTTATTTAAAAAAAAATTTTATCGCAAAAAAAAGATGAATATTTTAGTTTTATTATATGAAATTGACAAGTTCGCTTCAGGATGTGGATCCTTGTAGCTGTAGGAATGGCCGGAGATAGACGACGCAGCACTCGATCAAGACTCCTGTACGGGCTACCACTCCAGGGGCATCACTATTACGTTTGAAGTAATATAGGAAGAAGAAGGCTTGAGTGATAAAAATCAACGTTTTGGGTCAGAATCTATATTAACAGAATAATAAACACAATTAATACATTGTAAACAATTAACAATTAATAATAATAATTTATAATAATAATAATAATAATAATACTATAAAATAATAATATAATAATATATAATAATACATATAATATATATAATAATAATAATTTAATCATAATAATATAATAATAAATAATAATAAAATTATATAATAAATATAATGATTTACAATGATGGAAATGTAAAAGTTACACATGAAAAATCCGTTCTCTATTTAAATAATTAATATTTTTATCAAGGGGAGATATTATATCTAATATTAATAATTTGTGCGGGGTTCTCTTATATGAAACCAATAATATTAAAAAGAGTTATTTAAATCTAAATAAATGTAAATCACAATAAAGGTAAATTTTCACTAAATGTTTTTCACTAAGTAACACAACAAAGAATTATTTACGATTACGGAGTGGCACAAAAATATGGTATACGAGAATTAGGTTTAGAAAATAATACACGAATAGCTCACCTTGTTTACATTCGAGAGAATACGTTATACCGAAGATTTTCAGAGCACAAAACACATTCAAAATAGTCAGCGGTGCTCACTAAACACTTGATACAATTGTATGGCAAATTAATGTTTGATAATCACATGTAGTTGGAACGTTTAAGAAGAGAGATTCCAAATCCTTTGCGAGGGAAGATGGCGGCTAAGTAGTTCTAGCAAGAAAACCGAGATTTTGATCACTGAAGGTCGATCCGAATATTCAATGAAAAGAAAAGAAACGAAGGTACGTGTGTAATATTAGGATTTGTGCTGGTAAAGATCCGAATGTGCTCATTCGCAACTGCCCCTAATGGCTCTAGGGGTGGTAATGATTTAATATGATAGACAGGCAGATCATCTTCGTGTGCGATGGTAGTATAGATGATGGTATTATTACGGGGACATGTGGTCGGCTTCAGTCTTTTCTCGACATTCCATGTGAAGATGGAACATCATCCAGAAATAAAGATCAGTTACGTGAGTTTCGTAATTCTCGCCATAATTCATGAGAAGAGCGAAGACATTGCTTGTAAGTTAATTTACTTTATAACTTTGGAGATTTACTGCATTACGAATTACAGTCAGTAATTATTGTGGCTTGGCATTTATCACGGTCTCTTATTTTACAACAGAAATAACTGGTAAAGATGCTGTCCTTATAAGTGAGTAAATTCGGTTCTCTATTAATATTTATAAATTATGTCTCCTCCTGATGCTACAAACACCGACAACATCAATGTGGAATATCGCAACAAAATATGGTAATATGCAGGGTGTCCGTTTATAATGAAGTAAAATGGCGCGTTCTGGGATCGAAAGGGTCATTCATCACAAACATGCATACACATATACACACGTCTTTTAACCTTATTCGAAATGAAATTAGATTATTAAAAGTACGAAGAATTCACAAGAATGGAATATTTAGAAAGTAGATGAGTCAAACAAAGCTAATTTAGTTTATAATTAATAGAAGATCACACCATTTAGGTTTCTGCAAGCTCAATAAAGAAGGTCTATATCATAAATGGCCTACCCATGTTATAAAAGAATTCATAGTGTTGGGAACCCAAATTGTCTAAATCAGGATTTTCTATTGGCAAGATTGGAAGTTTTCTGTTATTTCTAAAGAAGTTCCTATTTTTCATAAAAGAGCGAAGTAACGTATGTAACATGTCGGATTTCCTTTTAGCATATAAAAACGCGTAAGAATGTTCGATCAGCACTGAAAGGCCAAATTTTTTATACTCGAAAGTTCTTTGGCAAAATTGAAAATTTTCACTAATTAATAACGGATTTTTTTTTTAGTTTTAACGAAAATTAGAGCTAAGTGTTATTTTTGAATGTCAGATTCATTTTTAGCACACAAAACACATAATAATGTTCAAGGAGTGTTTCCAGCTCAAATCTTTTAAACTCGCAAGTTCTTCAGCAATATTGGATTTTTTTTCTATTAATTTATAACGGAAGTTCATATTTTTCATGAAAATGAAAGTTAGGTAATAGTTTTAAATGTCAAATTCGTTTTTAATACATAAAAACACATAGTAATTAACTATTTTAAAATAAGAAAGAATTTTGGTGTGAAAAAAATTTGGTCAGAGGCTATGTTGCTGTTCTTTGCATGATGTCAGTCTTGAAGAATTTGTAAGGGCTGTCAGAGTTCATTACCTTTCTAACGTTAGATGCCCCAAAAAGCCCATTTATCATAATATTTTCCTGCGAGGGAATGTACTGCCAGATTCTCAACTGAAAACCACTGGGAAAAGTTCCAAATCGGTGCAATCGTAGTCTCTATTTTTGCATGACCTTGGGGAAATCCACCAAATTTCTGTGATTCTGCAAATCCTCCCTGCCGTTTATGTCAGAACGTGGAAATTGTTACTGTCTTAACTTTTGAGTACATATTTACTGGAAGACCAGACATAACGGAACTAATTTTTTTCAAGAGATAGGAAGTCTCTGGTATGAAAATACAGTATCTTCTTTTGTCCACACTAGCCAAAGCACTGGGTCGATCAGAAAACCCATGGGAAGATGACGTTTATATCAGGGATGTATTGTATTAGCGGATAACCACTTTAATTTTAATATCCTCAACCATATCTGCGGATATATATAATATATATATAATTATATAATATATATATATATATATATATATATATATATATATATATATATTATATAATATATATATATATATATATATATATATATATATATATAATATATATATATATATATATATATATATATATATATATATATATATATATATATATACTTCATTTTTAATATTCTTAGCCACATCCCCATTTGCGGATATCCACGGCATTTTTAATATCCCCAATTGCATCCGCATTTGAAGATACTGATGCAGATTCTATGCAAATGGCAGATATCATGAATCTCTTATAACTATGGAACAAGAGTTCAAAATACAAATATACAACCTACCAATTTGTATCCAGGGAGCAGACTTGAAATGAGTAGTCGAGACATCTTTATATGAATAGAAAAGGTTAGATATGCAGTTGAGATCGTTAATGAAAAGAAGGAATAGAGTTGATAAGACAGAGCTCTGAGGAACCTACTACTGACAGGATAGGAAGAAGAAATCGTCATATCAACAACAGTATGTAGAACAATTTGAAAGAAAGCTAGACAAATGTAAGCAAAGGGAAAAACAAAGGTAGAGAGTCTGGAGAGCAGCGATGAATATCTTACCTAGACAAATACCTTTACATGTAAAAAGCCACCATACAAATCTCTACATAGTCCCTAAGAGCAGAAGACCACAAACATGTCAGATAGAATAGCATATCTCCAGTGACCTCGAGCGTTGAAACTTGAAAGCTACCACACAAGGCTATCCATAATCCATAAGAGCAAAGACCACAAATTTGTCAGATATGATAGCATATCTCCAGTAACCTAGAGCGATGAAACTTGAAAGCTATGCTTATACTCGGAAAGAAAAGAATAAGGTATATATGATTCAATAAATGAGAGTTAAGAATGGTTTCAAAGAGCTTAGACAGAATACAAACGAGAGCAATATGGCGATAGTTAGAAAGGTCAGAGTGGCTTCCTTTCTTAGGAATAGGCTGAACATATGTGATTTTCCAACACTGAAGTAAAGTGTTAATACTAAAGTACAGAAAATATAATTGAACTACGTACGGGGACAGATCAGACTCATCCTCCCTTAAAATTCGAGGAGGAGTGTCATCGATGGCGCTTGCCTTCGTAACGTTAATAGATTTCAAGGGTCCATGCACCCGATCAAATGTAGTCAGAGGTAAAGCATTTTTCACCAGAGAGTGGAAAAAGCAGGTTGAGGATTGCCCTAGTCGTCTTGGGTTGAGCTAGAGGAAGACAGAAGGCTATGCAAAAGTAAGAAAATTTTTAGTTAAAGAAAACCATCAAAGCAAATAAGTGAGGAAAAGGAAGAGATGCAGAAATTATTAGAGGTTTTATCAAGAGACCAGAAAGATCTCTCAGCAGCAAAATCAAGGGATCAGCGCACTTTTGCTTACTGAACTTGCGCTTTCCTTCGAATTATATACGAGAAATTACTTCGAGATAAATAAAAATTAGTGAGTTTAACAGCAGAACGGGAAATTTTCCATTCCTTATAAGCACTGTATCTAGCCTAAATGGAACAAGAACAAAATCCATAGTTCAAGCTAACTATGGATTTTGAGGAACACGAATAGACGCAGAATTAATGAACCTGTTCGTCCCATCAGCGATTACAGTCCACCACCCGGCAGAAGACAAGGAGCCTTCTGAGTCGACCAATCACTCCAAGGATAGTTAAAACAATGCAAATACCACCAATCAGCCCTAATAAACTGTTAGCAGATACGCTTAGGTTACGATGGAACTGTTAGAGAGAAAGCAGTAAAATTAAGTTATAAGGTTGTGCTCCGGTTTGCCAATAGGAAAAAAGATGGGGTATTTCTGGATAGATTGACTAATGCTAAAGCTTAGGTCAGGTTTGTACTAAAATTGGTTGAAACAATCAGGAATATGTGAGGTTCCATCATCAGTTGCTCCAGATTAACGAGAAAGCTGAATGATTCGGTCTCCTCTCCTTCATGTTCAGTGTCAAAGGCCCTTAGCCACTTATCGTTGAGTACATTGAATTCCCTATAAAAGATGATTAATTAACGATGATAAATTGATGAATAATATTTATTCTACTCAAATGTTTTTTAGTAATTTAAAATATCAGATACCTATGGTAAAACTCTTGAAGTTTAAAACTATCCTCTATCCGCATCCGTAATCCATGGATATTAAAAATAAGTATCCGAATCCGTAAATCGAGATTTGGTTCACACTAGGTTATAACATAGTGACTTCTACCCTTTGAAGGTAAAATTCTCCAAGACAATTTCTTCAACAATTTTTAGTAAAATATTAATTGCAAATTATCATAATTTAAAAACAATGAAAATAAAAATTAATAAATAGCATATTCAAATCAACAGAGACAAATATAGTAAACTAGTATATATATATATAATATATATATATATATATATATATATATATATATATATATATATTATATATATATATATATAGATATACAAATCAACAGAGACATATATAGATATATATATAGTATATATATATATACTGTATATAAGGTGTCCCGTGAGAAACGTCAATATTGCTGGTGGTGACTCAATAGATCATTGCGAGCACAAATGTTCATATAAGCGTATGTCCTACTCTGCATGGTTAACGTGTTATACTGGTTTACATATTGGACCGGATGTACATGTTATAATACTGTTTGATTTGGCAACAGAGCTTTTAGCGACGTACACCGGGAATATTAGAAACTATTGATACGCAATATGCTTTAATAATACCCAATGCAGCAATGTACAAAAGAAGAATGGCAACCTTAGAATTTTTATTACACCGCACAATAGTTTATGTACGTCCTGAATCAGCATAAAGGGTTATGTGTAATTAACATGTAATCATAATGTAATGAATAATACAGTATTAGGGTTTAGCTGACTCATACTACTATTATTACATATACTAGTAATATTAACAATACTATGGATAATATTATTAATATTATTAATTGGCATAATGAGTTAAAATAATAATAATAATAATAATAATAATAATAATAATAATAATAATAATAATAATAATAATAATAATAATAATAATAATAATAATAATAATAATAATAATAATAAAAAAATAAAAAAATAAAAAATATTTTATTCTCTCTCTGTTGATTACATAGTTATGCTTACATATTAATATTAATACAAAGGAATATCTAGATGAGAAAAGGGCTACTAAGGGAACGTTTTCGTCCATTGAGCCCAAATAATAATAATAATAATAATAATAATAGTAATAATAATAATAATAATAATAATAATAATAAGACAATAATTAATAATAATAATTAATAATAATAATAATAATAATAATAATAATAATAATAATAATAATAATAATAATAATAATAATAATATCATAACCTGAGAGGGCATACATGTCTTTGTTATAATTTTTTAGAAATATCTCGGTGGGGACAATACAAGAAAACTTAGCATTAAGGGATCAAAGCAGGTTAGATAGGTCATCATGGTGTTTTGGAAGGCTCCTTATGTTGATACTTATAAATTTCAGGCATTCACAGCCTTTATACAAATCATCTAGCTCATTTGGTAAAAGAAGAGGATTTACTTCATTGTTCAGGTTGTTACGAAAATTGTTCATTTTGTCCATTGAAATTGAGGTAGAAGGAGTCAAAAGAGTCAAAATATCAGGAGGATGAACTATTGATGCAAAGAAGGATAAGTATTTGGGTAGAAAGCCTAGTGCTTATAGAGCTAGAAAAGTAAGAGCTAAATGAGATAACCCTCAAGTGTAGTGTTGTCCTTGTCCTTGTCCTTGTCCTAATAATAATAATAATAATAATAATAATAATAATAATAATAATAATAATAATAATAATAATAATAATAATAATAATAATAATAATAATAATAATAATAATAATAATAATAATAATAATAATAATAATAATAATAATAATGAAACAAAAATATTGTAGTACTAGTAGGATCTACAACGCATTCTCAAATATTCCACCGCGACAATCACTGCATTTCTCTGCACGTCGAAGACCAACACTTGTTGCCTCTTGGAGTAAATCCTCACGTTCCCTGTGTATGGCAGCAACGTCCATTATGCGGTCAACTAGGTCATCCCTTGTTGCAACTCTCATTCTGTATACCTCTGACTTCTTCCAACCCCATAAACAGAAGTCCAAAGGGGTTAGGTCTGGAAATTGTGGTGGCCACGGAACGGGAACACCACCGCCTATTCATCACCTTTGTATGCGCGGTCGAGATGTCACCTGACAGCGGCGGTGGAATGCGTAGGGGCCCCATCATGTTGGAAATACTAGGCTCTCCGTCTAGCCAGCGGGACGTTCTCTAGTTGGACTGGTAAGGTACGTCGCAAAAACGAGAGATACCTACCACCCGTGATCCTGCCATGGAAAACAACCGGACCGATCAACATGTTGCCGATCATATCGCACCACACATTCACAGAGAACCGTCTTTGGAAGTGCGTTTGCACTGTACCGTGTGGATTCCCTTGCGACCATAGATGCGCGTTGCTTGTGTTGTTGATCCCAAAACGGGTGAATATGGTTCCGTCTGTAAACAATACATATGGCAGTATTGCATGATCAGCAAGTATCCACCTACCGAATTCGAGACGTGCATGACTGTCGCCTTCATGCAGGGATTGCACAGCCTGTATATGAGAGGGTACATGTGCTCTCGACGTAGTGTTCGTCATACACGTGTTTGTGCAATACCCAAACGTGCAGATACTCGGTATGTACTTGTTGTTGGGCTACGATTCACCATGGCAAGAATCGCCTCCTCCTCCTCCTCCTCCACATGGTCTTGACGACCACGCTCCGATGTAATATGCAAACTGGGGAACTGACCACGTTCACGCAACGTATTGTAGATCTGGCCAAAACTCTACGATCCGGGATTCGTCGTCTAGGAAAGCGTCGAAGGTATTCCACTATAGCAGCAGGGGCATTAGCATCACAGTATCTGTACACATACATCATAGCTGCATATTCGACACTAGTAAAAATATGCGGCATTTCCACTGACACTTGTACGAGCACTAACACCGATATCTTGTCAATAACTAAACATTCACGTCGTCTTAGTCTAGTCTAGTGTGAAGTGGTAAAAGTTAAAATTACGTTGCCTTTCTTCCTTTGTTACGTTGATGCATTTTTGGAATATTATGGCATGGGTTTCTAATATTCTTAATTATTGTGAGTAGTATGAGTCAGTTAATCCCTAATACTATATTATTCATAACATTGTGATTACAGGTTAATTACACATAGCTTTTATGCTGATTCTGGACGTACATAAACTATTGTGTGGTGTAATAAAAATTTTAAGGTTGCCCTTTTTTTGTACATTGATGCATTGGGTATTATTAAAGCATATTGCGTATCAATGGTTTCTAATATTCCCGGTGTACGTCGCTAAAAGCTCTGTTGCCAAATCAAACAGTATTATAACATGTACATCCGGTCCAATACAGTATAACACGGTAACCATGCAGAGTAGGACATACGTTTATATGAACTTTTGCGCTCGCAATGACCTACTGAGTCACCTCCAGCAATATTGACGTTTCCTCACGGGACACCCTGTATATATATATATATATATATATATATATATATATATATATATATATATAATATATATATATATATATATATATATATATATATTATATATATAAATA
>JABUQX010022582.1:0-7500 GCA_015478945.1 Trachelipus rathkii | reverse complement strand
ATTATCTGTCATACCATTATTTCACGTGCACAATTAATAAAACTTTGACAGCAGAAAAATCACTTTTACTGGATTATACCCCATTCATTAATTACTTAGCTAATGGTCGTGTATTTGTTATTGAGTCAGATGCTATTAGTGGGATCTTTTGGCGACCTCAAGCCCATGTGACCTTACATCATAATTATAATTAATTATTATAATTAAAAATCCCCTTCTGAACAGTGAACGACGGTGTGAAAAAAAAGTAATTGAATAAACTGTGAAATATTGTGAAAGTGTTATCAAAAATTAACTGTGTAATCGTGCTATTAAATAATAACTATGGAAAGTGATATATGATAATAAATAATTCATAATAATATACTGCATGAAGAAATAAAGCTGTATTAGAAAAAAAGAAAGAAAGTCGCAGTTTAAAAAAAAAAAAAAAAAAAAATTGAAAAGCCCTCTCAAATAACGAACTTTTTGCTCCATAGCAACAAACTCAGGAGAGCATTTTAGTCCTAAAATTTTGAAAAAAAAAAAAATCAACCCTCAAGTCCTTCTTTGTTCACGAAAAACCAGATATGGGTGCTAATAAGAAAACTGCTCCTCGTCTTAAGGTGGGGAGAGGGAAACCCACTTCCCCCAAAGGACAGTTAACGAGGAAGTCTCCCTCGCCCCAAAAATCACCGACTCCATCTTTGGTCGAAGAGTCTTCTACGAGTTCAGAAAGCGATCGTGAATGTACACCTCGATCGAATAGAAATAAGTCGCCCGCCCAGCTGAGAAGACGATCATGGGGAAAGGCGCGAAGAAACAAAAACTCTCTTTCATCCCACCAACTTCCCGCATTCGATGGCTATGATATCGTTAGCTGGTTGTCTGCTACCAACGCAGTATTCAGACTCAACGGAATAAATGAGGGTTCTGAGAAAGTCCGACTTTTAGCTTCAATTCTCCCAAATAGTCTTGTCTCCACATTACAATTTCCATTACGAGACAATGCGTATGAAGAATTAATGAATCGTATCGAGGAAACTTACTTACCAGCACTGAAACAGAGGGTGAGAGATGTCTTCAAAAAAGGGATGGAAAAGACAGAATTGCCAAGTCATTATCTCAATCGTGTGAAAGAAGTGTTGGGAAGAAAGAACTTTGATTTACTCGTCGAGAATAACCCGAAATTTGCCCAAGAGCTCTTCCTTAATGAGATGCCTACTCAGGTTCAGATGAGTCTATATTCATTAGCGCAAGATAACGACATCAATAAACTTGTATTGGTAGCCGACGATCTTTTCAAGAATTTTGTACATAAAAATTACCAGCCTATGCCCCAATATGGGAGAGACCCTCCATATTGGGGGAACGTGAATCAGCTTTCAGAAGAAACCAATTCGAACCAATATAACCGCTCACGAAGATACTCACATGAACGCGACACAAGAAAGGAAGAGGCGGAGACTCAGCAGAAGATTCTGACTCAGCTTCAAAACATATTGGACACAGCCAAGAGCGTGGCCGAGTCGCTCAGCCAGCTGGCGCAGAGACAGCCACCTTCTACTGGCTGGCAGCCATCTTCAGACAACTGGCATCCAAACTCAAGGAGGGGTAGAAGCCAGCCTCGGCGAAGGTATGAGAACTATGCCTCACAGAATAACGATGCTTCTAGTAAAGTCTGTTTCTATCATAAAAAGCATTGGCTCCAAGCCTATAAATGTGAAACTGAAGAATGTCCTCTTTATACTCTGGTATATCCTCATGAGGGAGGGGCAACTGCCACCCCCCATAACTCCACCACGCAGGGAAACTAATATCTAGGTCATCCTCTCATCCAGATGGCCGCGACAAGAATTTTAGTAGAGGTAAAACAGTATCATTTAATAATTATGTCAGAGTTTTCAAATTTAATGCTGAAACAAGCTATGGCAATATTAAAACAATTAATAAAAATAATAATAATAATAATAATAATAATAATAATAATAATAATAATAATAATAATAATAATAATAATAATAATAATAATAATAATAATAATAATAAAAATGATGAGAACTTTAATAATGTTAAATATTAAAAAATGAAAATTGAAGTCCAGTAAGAAATTCCATGTAATATAAATAATAAAAATGTTTCTTTTGTTAACGCTGATGAGTCCGGAAAAACCGAAAGCGACTGCCATCTAAGCGAAATTGAAATTGAAAATGAAATAAAAAAAGACAAAATTGCCATAGCCAATATCTTAAGTAATAAAAATATGAGAGACAATAATAATCAGGTATTATGTAATTATAACTCTAATATGCATGACGATTATATCTTTTTTAATAATTATTTGAGTAATGGATATGAGAATGATCGGAAAGTATTATCACCGAGCTCAGAATGCGAAGCTTTGGGAGAGACGGGTGATACCTGTTTAAATTCTAATTTGTGCAGAGAACCAATTAACTCGGCCGTAAAAGAACAAACAAATAACACCCCTCTCTCTAAAAGTGATGTAGCTGGCTCTAAGCTATATAAAGTATTGAATAGAATTGATAATAAATTTTACATATTAGATTCAGGCTCGGAAATCGACCTGATTAGGGCTAGCCCCATTCATAGGTCGAAACGACCAATGGGCCACATTTTAGCCGCCAATGGCACCAAAATAAATGCTTACGATTATATTAATATAGATTTAGACATTGGTTTGAATAAAATATATAAACACAAATTTTACATAGCAGATGTAAAACTAAACATAATAGGTATCACTTTTTTGAAACATTTTGGGTTTGGGATAGATTTTAAGAACGATGTATTAATTGATCCCAGTACTAATCATACCGTATTATTAAGGCCCGATCATTCTATATCCTCTTTAAAAATAAATGCACTCTCCCATGATCTTTCGCATGAACCTCCCACTAAAACTCTCACCTCTTTGCCTTTTAGCCCACTCTTTCCTCTTAATGATATTTTATATAAGTATAAAACATTATTTTTAAACCCGTATTTAGATGAGAATGTTCATTTAAAGATAAAACAACGAAAAAAATGGGATGAAATATTTTCTAAGTATGGGGGACAAGAAATGGGGGATACGAGAGAAGGAGGTGAACTGGAGACAGAATTGGGGGAGGGAAAAAAGTGGGAGATATACCAGAAGGGATATTGAGGGAGTTGGCCTGTGCGTACCCATACAAACCGACCATCAAAGGCTCGCCTATAAGGTTACCTGGCCGAAGGGTCCCGCATAAACTGTATGAAGCAACAAAAAAGGAATTAAACCAATTAGTAGCGGCCGGGGTTTTAAAGCGTGCAAGTACCACCTGGTCAGCGCCGTTTAGTGTTTTGGATAAAGGAGGGGGGAGAGTTAGACTAGTGACAGATTTTAGAGAGCTTAATAAAAGAACAGAGGTGGATATATTCGGTCTTCCAAATATTTACGATGCAATTTTCGCACTCAAAGGTGCTAAGTATTTCTCTAAAATAGACTTAACGAACAGCTTTTACAATTTGCCATTGCATCCTGATTGCCAGAAGTACTTTGCAATCACAAGTAACCTCGGAACGTTTATATATACTTCTTTACCGATGGGATTCATAAATTCGCCTGCGGCATTTCAAAGAATGGTAAATATATTACTATCTGACTTAAAAAATTGTCACGTATATATTGACGACATTTTACTATTCACAGAGACAGCGGAAGAGCATGAAAGACTTGTTGAAACTGTGTTAAAAAGATTGAATTATTTGTATATTAGTATTAATGAAAAAAAGAGTAGATTTGGAGTATCAGAATTAGAATATTTAGGCTTCATAATAAACGCCGAGGGGGTCAGAGCTAACCCAGAGAAAGTCGCCGAGATATTAACTTATAAAAAACCGCATACTATTAGGGAGATGAGGGGGTTAATTGGAAAACTTTCGTTTTACAGAATAATGCTCCCTTGCTTAGCAGATTTAATGGGTCCATTAACAGACTATTTAAAGGGAAAATCCTATTCCAGAAAAAGAATACTCTGGAATGAGAGGTCCGAGAAGGCTTTTGGCGCTGTTCAAAACGCTATAAAAAATTCCTGCCTATTAGCTTACCCAGGCACTTCAACCCCCATAAAAATATTCCTCTATGCCTCCTCAAATGCTTTATCAGGAGTTATTCTTGGGGACGACCAAGAAAGCCGACCCTACGCTTTCTTCTCCTCGACTCAGTCGACTATTGAAAAAAGATATGATGAGATAAATAAACAACTGTTAATACTTACAAAAATGTTTAATAAATTCGGATACCTATTGAGTGGAAGAAAAATAACGATATATACTCATATAAAAGAACTGATAACTTTATATAATAAAACAAATGACATGCTAACTCAAAACGCAAAGCAATGCATAATATTTTTGGGTGGAGATTTGGTCTAGAGCTTAAAAATTCATCCTCCAAGATCTATGCATCAAGCTCAAACAATATATTCTTTAAAAATGTATTTGTTAAATCATGAGAACGAACAAACAAATAAAATAGAGAGTGAAAAAACACTCGAAAATGGTTCATTCATAAGCCATTTAAATTCTACAAATAATACTATAAGGGAAGGTCATAAAAATGGGTGTACTAAAGTTGTAGAAAATAGTAACCACCCCACTCAGGCCTTTAATAAACCGCAGATGGTACCCGAAGCGCGGGTCGCCTTAGAAAGGAATTTGCTATCCAGGTACGAAAGGGGAAAGGGAGAAAGAGAAAGAAGCAATGCTGATAAAAGAGAGAAAAGGAAATATTGGAAGAAATAACAGTAAACTTGATATCTGAATGCAATAAACGAAATAAGTTAGTTATAGATAGATTCTTAAAAAGTATTATTACAAAAACATAAAAGCGAAAGGGACAAAAAGAAGATACTTTCATAAAATCATTGATCAATAACCGAGAAAAAAGTGGGGTGAAAATAGTGGAACAGCAATTCTGGTTTAATAAAGAAATTCTAAAGATTTTTGTGGACGTATCACTGGGTTATTCTCGTGTCATCTTGCCCGAGTCCTGCATACCGGAAGTTGTACGAACATTGCACTTGCAAGGTCATTTGGGAGTGAAAAGAACGGAAATTGCAGTGAATTCGGAGTTTGTGTTTGAGAAGATCACACGAGTATTAAAGACATAGTTAGGGCTTGTAATGAGTGTCAAATAAGTAAAAGCGCACGCACTATTAGTCCTAATTATGACCAGTTCAGAGAAGTTACCTATAAGTTCGAAATGTTGCAAATTGACATACTCAAAATGACCCCCTGCAGGGGTTATAAATATTTGTTTACTGCAATTGATAGGTATAGTAGTTATCTTTTTGCTATTCCTTTAAAGGAGATGAATGCTGAGAGCGTAATTAAAGTCTTATTGTATGAAATTCTGCCGTTTACGGGAGTACCGGACAAAATCCTCAGTGACAATGGAGGGTGCTTTAAAGCCCACCTGTTTGAAGAGGTCTGTAAGATGATTGGGGCAGAACATATCTGCACCACAGTGGGAAATCCCAGCTGCAACGGAAATCTGGAAAACAGGCATAGAGTTTTATTAGCCAGCCTTCGTTGCATGTTAAGCGAAAACGAGTTCAAACAGCACGATTGGGTATCAGTCCTTCCGTTCGCGCTCTTTGCAATAAGAACGGCTCCTTTGACAGAAAATGGTATCACAGCTTCTCAGGTGCTATTTGGCCAAAATGTGAATATACCGGGGAGATTAGTAGAGTCAGATAGACCTGGAGAAGCTATGTGTTATGATAAATATTTAAACAAGCTAGCTGGGTTGTTTGCTAAGCCGTTGGCACCGAGAGCCACTTTGAAGAACCGATCCGTGTTCTTTCCTAAAAATTTGAAGAAAGCAAAGTTAGTCCATTGTTTTAAGAAGACAAGACTAATATATATTTAGGCAAGCTAGAAACCTAAGTTTACCGAGGGGCCTATAAAGGTTATTGCGCTTCACTAATTAAACGTTTATATCTTAAAAAAATGGTCAGCCTGTAGCGGAGAATTTAAGAAACATACAGATCTTATTACCATTTGGCGAGTCCGATCAAGGTAGGAAATAGCAGAAAAATGAATATATAAAAATGTGAGAGAAAGAAATCGTAAGTAAACAACATCTTACTAATCTTTTCTTTTACAGATATACACAAAAATGTGAACAATAATTTTTAGTTGTAATTTACCCTCCTCAAGTAGTTTTCCACCTATCTTCCTTCCTCTATCCTTGAGATTGTTTGTAATAGAATTAAGGAAGGCATTCTGTGTGGCTAACTATCAAACATATTGCAATTATCTCAAATGGAAGCTCTCTTCCATTTGCTGTTACAATTTGCTTGAGCTGCACTCCAGGGACACCACTTGATCTGGTAAACGTTCGTTTACCAGATGCAAAACTAAGGAGTGAGGGCGGGGCACCTAGGTGCTATATTTCCCCTATATAAGTAGGGGAACGAAGCTCTCAAACTCCTTGAAATACAAGTGGAAAATTACTGAAATATACATGGAAAAATACTGGAGGCATACGAATGCCTAACAATGCCAACATTTTAGGGTTTAAAGATTCAACTTGTAACGGTTGGAGAGGCTTGTGCGAAGCCGCCTAAGGGGCTCCAGGCCGAAGACGTGATTGTGATGTTCGACCGCCGAAAGAGGCCAGTCGTGGTAGTCAGATAGCATAAGGCCAACTAAGCCGGCAGATTGCCGTGTCATTATTATATCAAACTAACTTTGTCTATTCAATAATTAAGTACTTTATTCCCATTGCAATTACAAAATTGATTATTATCATCTGTCATACCATTATTTCACGTGCACAATTAATAAAACTTTGACAGCAGAAAAATCACTTTTACTGGATTATACCCCATTCATTAATTACTTATCTAATTGGTCTGATTTTAATATCAGATCATATATATATATATATATATATATATATATATATAATATATAATAGATATATATACAAGTTCACAACCTACAACTCATCCAAACTAAACCAACGCAAAATTTACTCACTGAGTGATCATACTTACAAATCCTACTACCTATATATATATATACTTAACAAATATAATATATATAAGTTATATTGACAAACAAAGCTCAATAAAACAACCTGTAATTGTAAAAAATTAGAAAAACAAAAAGTAACAGTCTGACCAAATCTATGAATAAAAACCCATACAACGAATACTCTTGCAAACATCCAAGTATAAAAAAAAGCCCAAGAACCCAAAAAACCTCAACATATAAGAAAATTATAAAAAAAAACCTAAACCAAAAACTTATATATATAAAATATATATAAAGAAAATATAATAATACAATAAATATATATAATAAAATATATAATTATATATAATAATATTATATAATAAGATAATAAATATATATAAGATATGATAAAGAAGTAAATAAATAAATGATAATATAATATATATATATAAAAATAATATATATATAATAGGATGATATTATGGTTATAGAAGCACGACAAACATCATC
>JABUQX010022581.1:15000-25695 GCA_015478945.1 Trachelipus rathkii | reverse complement strand
CATTGTACTTCGTTCAGATTTCAGGTGTTTAACCGTTTTCGCATTTATCAAAACGCTTTCGCGTTTTCGTGCATAACTTCAATATATATAGGAACTTTCCCTTTAAAAGGATGTTAACCGATATATATCGAACGAACGATGTAATCGATTTTTCGATTATTTCAAGGCAATATAGAGCGACAAGGTTGCCAATAACAGTTTTTTTTTTTTTAAACTAAAGGAATACCCAAGATTAAATAGCAAAGATGTCAAAGAGTCAGGGTCTCTCGGCCTCAGCGAGGGACGACGACGACTTCGTCCCCCCCTCTGTCCCACCGTCGGCTCGAGCCCCTTAATAAAATAAATAAAAAAAAAATTAAAACAAAATTAACATATAAAAATTAACATGATATAAAAAGCAACATGTGGCAACTTTTTCTCTTCTATTTTAGTTTAAGTTAACACGTCACAGTGCATGGTTAGACGATTAGTGTTCAGCGATATTTCGATATCTGTATTTTTATGTAACATCCTTTTAAAGGGAAAGTGCCTATATATATATATATATATATATATATATATATATATATATATATATATATATATATATATATATATATATATATATATATATATATATATATATATATATATATATATATATATATATATATATAACTCTATATATATATATATATATAGGGCCTGGATCGTAATAACCCCCTCCCCTTCGATATTTTAATCGATAATAATATCGATATTGAAAAAATTAACAAATAAAGGCGTTTTCGATTTTGCACTTTTGCTAACGAAATTTAGGAAAATGCTAAAAAGTCGTTCGTTTATGCCAATTTTAGCACAAATTTAGTAAAATGCTAACAAAATGTTAGTAATTTCCTAAATTCTGTTAGGTTGCTCTTTCCCGTGCTTACCGAATTTTAGGAAAATGCTAACGAAAAATTGTAAACAAATAAGATTGCGGCGTAGTAGTTCGTTGATTTGATGAATGTTTCGTATATTATTATTATTATTATTATTATTATTATTATTATTATTATTATTATTATTATTATTATTATTATTATTATTATTATTATTATTATTATTATTATTATTATTATTATTATTATTATTATTATTATTATTATTATTATTGGTAGTAGTAGGAGCAGTTGTAGTAGTACTAGTAGTAATAGTAGTAAAAGTAGTAATTTTAAATCCGATTTTATAGAACAAAATTGTTACCCATACTTATTAAAGTTAATAAGTATTTTAAAAACTATTATAAAACTCTAAATTTTACAAAAAATTTTAATATAATATTAAAGTTTTTATATTAGTATTAATCTTTACTAATTGTAATAATATTTTAATATATACAACATTGATTTCATACTAGTTCAGTTTTTGAGATATGGATATTTTTAAAAGGTGAAAGCAAATGTGAGTAACCTTAATAAATAATAATTTTATATATATATATATATATATATATATATATATATATATATATATATATATATATATATATATATATATATATATATATATATATATATATATATATATATATATATATATATATATATATATATATATATATATATATATAATAAAATAATAGGAGGCCTGAAGTAATTTTTAAAAAACACAGTGATTATCATATATATATATTAGGAGACAGTCTATATATATATATATATATATATATATATATATATATATATACTTAACTTTATATAAATAATATTTACATATATATATATATACATTTATAAATAAATATATATATATATATATATATATATATATATATATATATATATATATAAAATTATTTATTAAGGTTACTAACATTTGCTTTCATCTTTTAAAAATATCCATATCTCAAAAACTGATCTTGTTTGAAATCAATGTTATATATATTAAAATATTATTACAGTTAGTAAAGATTAATATAATATAAAACTTTAATAATTATATTAAAATTTTGTAATATTTAGAGTATTTTATAATAGTTTTTAAAATCAACTCCAATAAATCTGTTTTTTTCTTTTATTTACTCAAATCCAGGATTTAAGGTACTACTTCTACTACTATTGCTACTACAACTGCTCCAATACTACCTATGTAATAGTAATACTAATAATAATAATAATAATAATAATAATTATAATAATAAAAAATAATAATAATAATAATAATAATAATAATAATAATAATAATAATAATAATAATAATAATAATCAATATGTAATAATAATAATAATAATAATAACAATAATAATAATAATAATAATAATAATAATAAATAAAAATAATGTTTATAGAATTATAAGAAAAATCATTGAAAGATTTAGAGAACTTTAACAAACTTTATAGTAACTACAATGAAATAATAATAATAATAATAATAATAATAATAATAATAATAATAATAATAATAATAATAATAATAATAATAATAATAATAATAATAATAATAATAATAATAATAATAATAATAATAATATATAATATAATAATAATAATAATAATAATAATAATAATAATAATAATAATAAAATTGAAATTCTATGTCAGCTTTTGTTTTAATATAAGTTTCACTTTTAACTTCCAATTCCATTCTGATATTCATTTAATTTTCTTAATACTAGTCTAGAAAATAGCTTGCAAAGCAAGAGGCATATTTATATTTATTAGTTTCTGACCGGTTTCGTCCGTAAACCTCGGACATCTTCAGAGTTTCGATTCTAACATTTGAATGAATTATATAATACAAGATTTAAAAAATTAAAATTACAAATTAGATTTTAGCTTTTAGTATTTCATATTTATATTTAATTTAAGTGACAATGCGTTGAACTTTATGTTAATGTTTGTTGATGGTTTTGTTTATTATTTTTTCCGTTAAATTTAAAGGGTGGTTACAGTTGATCAGGTTCTGTTTAATTCTTTGAACTTCAACATCAAATGATTCCCAATCCGAGAACAATTTATAAGCCCTATATATGAGTGTTTTTACAATTGAATTCTTATATACTTCTGGGGAGTAGGACCTGTAATTAAGGTAAAGACTATTATAATAAACAAAACCATCAACAAACTCTATAAAAAAAAACTAAATAAAAGTATATCCTTGCATTATGAATAGTCCTAATATTACGTAACAAAATCAAATATTATAAAGAATATTCACTACTTGGAGATACAAGAAAATGGAGTTACTACTAAGGTGGAAAGATTCGGATGATATATGGGATAACCTTTTGGAGGGTGTTATGGATCGTAAAGTAGGTAAATGACGACGGCAAATAGGGTCCAGCTGGGAACAATCAATGAAGATATGGTGAACAGATTGCGGGGTATGGCTACGGCAAAATTTGTAAATGGGAGGGGGTCCCGTGACATATAGTGACTGTGAGTGATATTGGTTTGGCCAATACGGAGGCGTGCAAGTATCACCTCGCGTATGCGCTTTCGTTTGTGGGAGGAAGACCACTCACAAATGCTCGGCTTTATATTTCTGAGTTTCACTCCCCTCTTGTCACTCGTCCAGCACTCTTGCCAACAAGATCGAAAGCCTTGTTGGAGAGCAGGGTAGTAATCAGTTGATGGGAGGCGGACTTGTCGAATGGCATCCGGGAGGTACCTGGAACAACTCAGAAAAGGGGAGGCGGCCATTTTGGCCTCTCTTTCAGCAATTTCATTGCCAGTTACCCATACATGAGAGGGGGTCCAACATAAAATAATTTGTTTCTTACGGGAGTGGAGCAGCCGAAGAAATTGCTGCACAGCGGATACCATTGTGTTTTTAGAATAAGGAGTTTTAAGCGTTTGTAGCGCGCTGAGCGATTCTGAATAAGAGTGATCTTGGTTAAGGAATAGGATTCGAGAAAGGGTAATCATTATAGCCATTAATTCTGCCGTAAAAATTGAAGCATGAGAGGGGAGGGTATGGGAGAGGTTGTGGTCAGGAAAAACAGCAGAATCGCCCACACTGTCCCCTGTTTTAGAGCTGTCAGTAAACAATGCATCGTGAACTGCGGAATGAGACAGGAGACAGGAGACAGGAGACAGAGTAGTAAAATGTTACTGGAGTCGCCACTTTTTATATATATATATATATATATATATATATATATATATATATATATATATATATATATATATATATATATATATATATATATATATATATATATATATATATATATATATATATATATATATATATATATATATATATATATATTTGCTATACATATATATATATATATATATATATATATATATATATATATATATATATATATATATATATATATATATATATATAAATACTTTTTATATATATATATATATATATATATATATATTTATATATATATATATATAAGATTAGCCGAAACACCGCACCAGAGCTCTGGGCTCATTTTGGTGTGCGGATGCATACAATTTTAATTATAAAGGTGTGGGTCCAGTGCGAAAAAAACTGTTGGTGCGTGATATGGTCTCTGAAGCGGTGTGGTGCAGTGATGAAAATTCTCAACTCATATATATACATATATATATATATATATATATATATATATATATATATATATATATATATATATATATAATACATAATATAATAATAATAAAAATATATGTATATATAAATATATATATATATATGTGTGTGTATATGTATATATATATATATATATATATATATATATATATATATATATATATATATATATATATATATATATATATATATATATATATATATATATATATATTTATATATATATAATAATAATATATATATATATATAACAACAACCAATATATATATATGTATAACTATATATATATATATAACATATAATAATAATATATATATATATATAATATATATATATATTTAATAATAATAATAATAATAATAATATAATAGGGATAATATATTTATAATAGTAATAATATAATATATGTATATATATATATAATATAACTAATATCTGTATCTAAATAACTTATATATAAATGTATATATTTTTATCCCTTTTTCCTGTATTAACGGATAGCCCTATTCAAGGAGGGGTGTTACACGTCTCAGAAGCTCACCAACTAATGCAAATTACGCAGATGAGCACAGACGCAGACTTGTGAGGGAGATTAAATTCGGCAGGAAACACAGAAGATGGAAGAGAATTCCTGAAACAGAGTGGCAGGAAGAAGGAAGCTTTCCGCAGCGTACTAGCCTGGGTTACCGTATCCACAAAACTCATGCGAGACACAGCACCCCTTGTGCTACGCGGGGCGCCGTAAAGGTGGTGGTACGCGAGCGGTACAAGTTCCCTCGAGCATCTGCCGCTGCGGTACCAGTAGAAAGGGATAACCAACATCGCTTGGTTAAGATAGAGGGTCAAGTGAGTTGGAAAGTACTGAACAGTTTATAAGTCTTTTTGGCCTTTGACTCGACCTGTCCAAAAGTAGGTGAAACCAGAGGCCCCAGATATGAGAGCAGTACTCCATACAAGAGCGGATGAGGCCCTTGTAGCTGGAGTAACTGAGAAGAGGAGAAAAAGTCTCGCAGTCTAAACAGAATTCCCAGTTTCTTTGAGGCCGCCTAGCAACCGTTGTGATGTGAGGTTTCAAGACATTTTTTGTTAATGTTAAGGCCAAGGATGTTTATATTGTCAACAGGAGAGACGAGAGAACCGCCGAAAGAGATAGGAAAGTTGGAAGGTGTTTTAGAGAGGGAGATTTGTAGAAGTTGGGTTTTTAAAGAATTAAATTTCACAAAGGTTCAGACGACCCCACCCGGAAATTCTATCCAGATCTGCGAGAATAGAATCGGAAAGATTAAGACGAGAGGCAATTCTAGAAGTAAAAGAAGGAGCAGAATTGAAGTGAGTTTGAAGAGCGAAGGGTCGAGTCATCGGCATACGAGTGGATAAAGTTAGATTGCAGGTGAGAAGATCATTAATGAAAGTAAGAATAAAGTAGGAAATAAAGACCAGAACCCTGAGGAACACCACCACCTATTGACAGAAAAAAGAAGAAGAAGTCGCCCCTTCTTCAACAACAGCCGATATTGAGCGATTAGAGAAAACTAGACATAAGTAAGCAAGAGGAGGAAGCCCAAAGGAAGGGAGCTTGGAGAGCAGTGACGCGTCCCATACCCGGTCGTGGCACGGATTATGTCAAGCGCCACCACACAAGTCTCCCCATAGTTCCTAAGGGCGGAAAACCATAAATCAGTAAGATAGGAAAGTATATCGCCAGTAGACCTCGAGCGCCGAAAGCCGTACTGGCGATCGGAAAGAAAGTGAATGAGATTCCAGATGGTCAAGTAAGAGTTAGTGAGACAGGATGTGGATGGACCCAAGTAGATACATAAGCAGATGGTTAAGAAGGATGAGTATTCACAGTGGGTTGGATCAATGCCTTCAACACTGAGGAAAGTGTTAGTATTGAGACACAGTGAATATAGTTGAACGAGAGGGAGGGAGGCCAGCACGGAAAGCACACTCCCTCAAAACTCGGGAGGAATGCCATCCGGGCCCCCCCCTTCCTAACGTTCGTATATTTCAGGCGCCCATACACCCGATCGAATTAATTACAGGCAAAGGCATAGGACACCTGAGAGGAGAAGGAGGAGGAGGAGGAATACAGAATCATCCAGGGTTGAGTTAGAGGAAAAATAGGAGGCCGAAGAGATTTGGCCTTTTCAGTTGGAAAGTTAGCCAGAGCCATCAGAACGAATAAGAGGAGGAAAGGCAGATTTACAAAGTTGTTAGAGATGTTTTTGGCAAGAGGCCAGAAAGATTTGTCAGTAGGAGAACTAATATATATATATATATATATATATATATATATATATATATATATATATATATATATATATATATATATATTCTTTAACGATATATATATATATATATATATATATATATATATATATATATATATATATATATGTACTGGTAACATTTCTAGTACTATAAAATAATGCTTTTATAATCTTTATTGTAATTATAAAGCTAGAACTCATTTTGAGGCAAAAGCTATTATGATAGAGTATAAACAAAGCATCTCTGAAAGTTATGTGTATTTATTCATATACGGTAATATTGACTACATCTTATAAGATAATGTGACCAGATTTCTTGTAGTTAAAATCGGGACACACTATATATATATATATATATATATATATATATATATATATATATATATATATAACTTTATATATATTTTTTTATATATATATATATATATATACGAGTATAATAATATATATATATATATATAAATTGAAATATGTATAAACAAATATATTTATAAACACATATAGAAATATATATATATATATATATATATATATATATATATATATATATATATATATATATATATATATATATATATATATATATATATATAAATATATATATATATATATATATATATATATATATATATATATATATATATATATATATATATATATATATATATATATATATATATATATATATATATATATATATATATATATATTACCTTCAGTTACAGTATTTTTCGCTAGATGAAATTTTCTTCAGCAGTTCTGGAGACGATTTAATTAAATTGTAGAACTCCATACATGTCTGATAAAAATTTATTTTGGTAGTAAGAATTCCTTTCAGAGTTTGAGGTTTGAGTTGGGTTTTTCAGAAGTCCAGATCTTATTTACATGAGAAAACGCACGTTCTGTGGAGGCATTTGTTCCAGGAAGACAAAGGATATATTGAACTAATGCCGACAAATGTTGATGAGAAATATTACGATTCTTAAGGAAAGTAAATACTTCCACCCACCGTTTGTCTGTTACTAGATTCGAAGCATTCCATTCGTCTACTTTCTCGCCTATATATTTGGTCGAGCACGTAAACTCGTCAAACAAATCTGAATCTTTCTTGGGTTCAAAAACCTCTTTTTTTCTGACGCAAAATCCATTGTTTTTTCAATTTGTGACCAACTTGGGGTTTTCCTTAGCGAAATCCAATCCATAAATTCGAAATCTGAAAATGTAACTGACCACTGATCCAAGTACTTCAAACAAGTATCATAAAAAATCCACAACTATTTTCTTTACGGTCTTTACCTCAGAAGAATTTACTCCTTCTTCAAGCTTGCTAAGTAGCCCTCAAACCGAATGTGGTAAAAACACATTGTCTTTTCTCGACTGTAATGTTTCTTTCATATTGGATATTTCTAGCAATGCTTCTACGGCTGAAATATTGTCTCCTTCAATCTTCATAACAACTTTGTGAAAAGAAGCTGCCTGGGAATGAAGGAAATGAAGCCATATTTTAGCAAGGGGATTTTCAAAAAACATTTTCAAAACCTCTGAACATTTGTTCTGACTGTCAAAGTATGATTTCAGTCCAGGAAAGAGTTTCAACACTCTTTCGATTTCCTGGCATTAAAGCAAGCCATCTTGTTTTGCTGTATCCAAGAAGCTGTTTATACTCAATCTCGACAAAATCGCAAAATTCCTTAAGCTCTTCTACTCGAACGGTATAAATGTAAAAATACGAATATATTTTTACAATTACAGCTTCAACATCAACAGGGAGGCAATCGCTACCACATTGCACTGCGTTATGCAGAATATGAGCGAAACATCCTATTCCAATTAACTCTCTGCCCATGAAGCTTTTTAAAAATGTTATTTACTCCTTTTCTTGCATGGCTCCCAAAATTACAATTTGTGTTATCACCACAAAAACCAACTACTTTTTTGTGTAAATTATAATTTTTAATTAAATCTATTAAATAATTTACGACTATGTCAGAGGTCTCTGAAAGGAGAGATTGAAGGTCAAGGAGCTTTACCTGAACTCCTACGTATGGCTGGAAGAAACGAACCATAACGGGAAACAGTTTAATGTATCCATGGTTGCTCGCATCGGTTAAAACTGGTACATCTTTTATTTGTTGTCGTAGTTCTGCCTCAGCATATGGAGCAAAAACATTTAAAACAATTGTTTCGCACTTTGTTCTAGCACAAGAAAATTTTGGCTCAAAGCATGTCTTAAAAATCTTACTAGCGCAATCTGCAGATCTAAAACTTTGATTTTCTCTCACAGTATATATATATATATATATATATATATATATATATATATATATATATATATTATATATATATATTCTCTATCTTAAATATATATATATATATATATATATATATATATATATATATATATATAATTTATAATTTTATATTAACTATTATAATTATTTGAAAAGGGAAAAATAGCGGGATCTCTCTGGAAAAAGCGGGACTTCTCAGAAAAAAGCGGGACATTTTTTTCTATTTTAAAGAAGCGGGACAGGGTCGAAAAAAGCGGGACTGTCCCGCCTAAAAGCGGGACTATGGTCACTTTATTATAAGATCACCTATAACTATTTTTATTCTTTTTTATGTTATTTCAAATTGAAACAGCCAATAGAACGTCTTTCTCCTACCCGGTTCTATATGCGACCGAGGAAGGGAAGGCAGTTCGGCCAACGACATCAGAGCCGTCAAGACGTGCCCCAGGGCATGGCCCTGGCACGCTAAATATATTATTTTTATATTAAAATTGAAGGTGTTATTATATAATTAATGTTCCTATAACAAGATCTCTTGTAAGTGTCATATTTGATACACAGTATCGATCATAAGTGAAATAATCAGATATAAAAAATATAGAGAATGGTGAATATCTATCTTAGCAAAGCACATCAAGTATCACACTTGCCCCTTTGCCAATCATTCTAAAAACTTATATAATCTTGGATTCAAGTACTCACAAAAATGTGCTTGAGTGTCAATGACAAAGTCCATATTATTATATAACAATAAATATTATCTTATATATTGATCTGCGATCAAAACAAATAACAAGAAGGGAATATTAATAAAGAAAATATCATCAACTATTTTTTATACACCTTTAACCTTTATATTAATTATTGTATTCGAGAGGTGAGTGAGTTAATTCTATGTTTAATTAATTAATGACCTCATCTCTCGCAGTATATATATATATATATATATATATATATATATATATATATATATATATATATATATATATATATATATATATATATATATATATATATATATATATATATATATATATATATATATATATATATATATATATATATATATATATATATATATATATATATATATATATATATATATATATATATATGAGGTCAGATATTTTTTCCAGCTCCTGACAATGAAACACTTGCAATAAAGTTGAAGCCGAAATTTTTTTTAGAGTGAAATCGTAGCTGGAGCAAACAAGATTTTTTTTTTAATTACATTAACGAGTTTTTGATCAGAAATAGCATAATTTAAACTGCTGGAGCTTTTAGCAGGAAATTTAATGCATTGATACTGGGTACGGGTATTTTAATAGGTTTGTGCCGGAGCAACTATTTAGTATATACAAAATATCTTTTATCTAGGGATGCCGCAAGAGGACCGATATATATATATCGATATTGATATTTTTTTCCGATAGTATCGGGAAAATATCGATGATATCCGATATATCGACATATATCGATATTTTATTTTCAGTATCGAATCAACGATATTTTTTTTTTACTTCTAGAAATTTTGAGCAGTTTTCTTTTTTCATAAAATAACATTTAAGCAAAATG
>JABUQX010022581.1:0-10000 GCA_015478945.1 Trachelipus rathkii | reverse complement strand
CGTTTAAATCACCTAGCAAGCATACTTTATCATTCCTATTAAAACTACCCAAACAATCGTTCAATTCATCCCAAAACACCTCCCTTACTTCCTCAGCACTATCATTTACTGGGGCATATGCACTTACAAATATCCAGTTTTCTTTACCCACATTAATCTTGAGCTAATAAATTTACTTTCTTTCACATATTCCCATAATTCTTCTTTCATAATTATCGCTACACCTTCTCTAGCTCTGACCCTCTCACTCACCCCTGAAACTAGTCCCCTGTAGCTTCCAAACCATTCCTCTCTTTTGCCTTTTAGCTTTGTTTCACTTAAAGCACAAATATCTATTCCCCTTTCCTTGCAAACCAGCCCAACCTCTTCTCTCTTACCCTCAGCATTTACCCCTCTAACATTCAAACAAGCAATTTTAAAAATTTGTCTCTTATTTTCCACTTTCATCTTTACTGAGTCTGTTTTAGTATCTGTTTTGTTTATAATTTCTCCTTTGTATTCCTTCACTGCACCTGTTCTTGGGAAGAAAACTAAATGACTAGGAGGGTTCCCAGCCTCTTGTAGTCACTCGCTTTCAACAAATTTCACGGGCAATTATTAACAACTTTCTATTAAAATTTTAGAACAACTTACCTCGCTCAACGAATAAATTATTCAGCAATGTAATAAGCTTATTATTTCTATTAAAGACAGCTAAAATCGATTTAGAAGCTATTATTAAAAATAGTTGTTTTACTTGTATTTAAATTCTAACAATTAGGGCAATTCTACTATAAAAAAGTTGCTTCACCAAAAAATGAATTTAAAATTAATTTTGAATATTTTTCTTTTTAGTTTATTATTATTATTATTATTATTATTATTATTATTATTATTATTATTATTATTATTATTATTATTATTATTATTATTATTATTATTATTATTATTATTATTATTATTATTATTATTATTATTAATGGTTCAAAACACTAATATCTTTTGATTGTCACAGACCAAATATGTTCTTCTGACTCAGATCTTATAAGACGGTTTCTTATCCTAATGAGGGAAACTAACAGGTAAGAAATTAGCGTAAGCAAGATATAAATAGGATATATACATCGAAATCAAAAACTCCTTTAATATAAGAGTTTAGCACATGGAGCTACCGCCGGTTGTATAGGAAAATGTAAGCGTTTGAACTCTCATATTGATAGAACAATGCACAATTCTATGATCTATTAAGTTCTATAAGTTTTATAAGCTTTGAAAGCTCCTTAAAAAATAACGTTTTTCCATTTGCTGTATCTAATGGCAAACAACCCAGACTAGTTTTGTAACTATTAAAACGAAAAAGAAATGAACATAGTCTAAAATCTTTCTTTATTATATATTAACTCGTGTTCATGAAGAATTTATTTAAGATGTGTATAGCATCTATACTGGATGAAGAAAAGGAAATAAAGAAAAAATATATTTGACACACTTCATGATAAAGGCACACTTCTCTTCTCCCCTATTTCACAAGGCTAATGAATCGTTCTCTTATAAACAAAACCCACAGAACAAAACACTACGTTCTCCTTTGCATCGACCACTGTTTGATTGGTATTCCATGGCACCATCCAATCGACATAAATTGTTGCCAATCCAGATAGTCCAAATAGCTTTATACATATCTACACCACAATTCTATTTCTCTTATACCTAACTGTAGCAGACCAAAATTCCATCTACTTAGATCTGAATCACCTAGAAAGTGTAGCTACATATCTATTGGGCAACAACAACACAAACAACAGTTTCATAACGGACCCTTATGATTTTTGTTATCCTTCCACATCAGCCATAAAGATAACCAGTCATTGCGAAAGCTTCTCACAATAATCGGACATTCATTAATGGAGTGACATCCAAATAGACGTAGATTAAATATAATAAGTAGGATAAAAATCGAAGTTTATTTCGAAAAGCTATCATTTTCTAATTTTTAAAAACAAGAGGAATTAAAACTTGCTAAGATATTGTGAATTATATCTAGATATCATTGAATGCAGATTTAAAGGTAAATAATCTAATAGGTTAATACGAAGTACTTAATACCGTAGAACACAAGGTTCCTTCTCATCATTTAAAAAATTATGCTAAGTTACATATTCGGTACATATATTGAAGAACATTTAAATTTGCCTTCTGTAAGAGTTAATGTGACATCTGATATAAGTAAGTACTCTAAGACTGTAGAAACCGAGAAGGATAATAAAGGACTAATAACGACTTAAATAGAAAAAAGTTCGGGAAAAAAAGATTCTTGAAAACAGAGTAAAGAGTTATAGAACAAGGAATACAGGCAGACATTTTTATTTCCCAGGTGACGATATATAGATTTCTACAAATGTATTAATTGAAACTCACTGGTCGCTATTAACGCGTTCTCTTTAAATAAATATCTCTCTCTAGATAAATTTTACTTTCTTCTTTTCAACTTGGTTTTCATATATTAATCCTCAGTGCCTTCATATTCCTCCATTATGTTTAAAATTTAATTTAATCAGAAGCTTGTTCTTACGCGTTATATGATAAAAAAAAAAACTGTGACATAGATAAAAACATCATTTAAAATCCCTGTGAAAAAGTCTTTAGAGACAGTTTATTTTTTTGACATTTCGGTTCGGAGTCTAAGCCGGATAAATTTTAACTATAGCGGTAATATCTTTGTTATGTGATGGAACAATAGCTGGCATTGTCCTTAGCAGGGTATGCAGACTGTCAAGTAGAGCTTTAATGTATGCTATAGGTCTACTAATGTCTTACATCTTCAGATCCGTGAGTTGTTTTGAAGTACTCCATATCTAGGATCTACCTGAATAATATATCTTAATTATTTAAAATTCAAAATCTTGCTGGAAATATATTCTTACTAATTCTCAATACCGTGCACATAAGTACGCAATAACAAAGATTGTATGCATTTGGCGGGAAGTCCCGCAAGATGAGGACACCGTCCAAAGCTGATTCCTACATAATTCACAGTCTTTTGATAGCGCTCCCACCGTATGGGAGTTGCCCTACTCACCAGTGGTGTTCACGTCATTTGTCCCTTAGTGTGGTAATTGCATATGATTAGGAACTCTTGACCAATTTTAATCTCGTCTCAATTTAAGTGTTTTATGTGTGTGGATATATATAATTATCTATACACAGCATTCTTCGATTAATAATAATATCTAATTAATAAAATATACTATAGTAAATTGATCAAATCCAATATATATCTGAGTACTAATCTGGATCTACCGATAAAACATCACTGACTTTGTCAAATAAAGTGTCAATTGTGAGGATATAAGTACTCTCAATTAACCCCCCCTGATCTTAATGACTGGCAAGGTCATATTCAATCAATCTCTTCGCATAGCACAAAAGTGATTTTGGGCCTGAAAAAATTTGATCTCCATATTAATTTTGTTAGTATACTTTCTTTATTAAATAATAAAGTATATTTATTAATAAATTTTATATGTATTATCTATAATATAATTCTACTTTTTACTACCTTATGTAATCCCACCTATTATCCTATATTACTTATATATTTATAATTTATAGAATGTTAAATAATATAATATATAAAATACTATATTATTAAAATTGGCTAAAGATTAGCACTGCTTCCCTTAATAAATTACAAAAATCTCTCCATCTTAAAATCGTATTTTGTATCCTTTACTGACATTGCACGAGTTTTTCATGGAGTCATAGAATGCTGAATGTTCCAAGTTACTCATTTATTTTTATACGCTACCTATTATATAAAGTTAATCCCCAATCTCTTTCAATCAACTATATTGAAGTTCTTCTGCTAGTGATAGTTATCACTCATAAACAGATACAGATTGAAATATTATATCATATATTATATATATATATCCTTATATATAGAATAATAATATTATATATATATATATATTATATAATATACTAATTAGTTTGTATTTTATACACTTATTCCATAAAACTTGTTTCTTTTCAGTTATTTTTTATAACAAATTTTTAGTATCTCTTTATACGAGAAAGAGACGCGAGGGATGTAGAAGCGATTTGAGAAAGGATTGGTCGAAAAGAGCAAAGGGAAAAAACTTGAGAAAAACGACGTAGTCGACGTAGAAAGAGCGCAGTAAACCGTATTGTAAACGAAAGACAATGCATACGCAGAGTCCAATAGGCCAACTGAAATAATAAAATAACCTCTTATATATTATATTTATTGTAAGACTTAGTATGGAAAGTTTAAAGTTTCAATAAAAATGTAATAGCCAAATCATGCTATTATTGACATTTGCTATAACAGATGCATACGGAATCATTAAATAAAAATATAATATATAATTATCAATTTGATCTCGAAGCACATATACGTAGTAATGACATAACAGGAATACCATAAGTAACGTAATTAATAAAAATATTAAAATAACACATAACACATATATATATATAATATATAATTATATATATCAATTTCCAAATAATTAACAAATACTGGCCATATTTACTTTATAATAAAGTTTTGTTAGAAAAATTCCCCTCGATACTCGAGAGAGATATTCCAAAGCTCTAGAGAGAAGAGACCCGTCCTGACCTCTGTATATGAAATCACTCGCAAATTTTAAACGTTTAAATTAATTTCATTTGAAAATGTTAAATATCAAATGAAAACTCAACAAATGCCTTTGAACCTAATCATTCTGTATTCCTATCAAACTCGGAGTGATGTAGCCCTATGACACATAATTGGAACTTTAGTACAAGCGTGAGTGGTATATGAGATTACTCCTCTCCTTCCTCTCAACAGATGCGCAGGCATTCTGAGTAAGAATTATCCTGATCCGTGACAGATACGCACATGAAGATGCTCTAACCTTGATACGTTTCATGATGTGTAATATGAATAACATTAATTTTTTTTTTTTTGGAGTCTTGGGACGTTTTGGTTCTGTTTAATAAGGGTGAGGTGTTAAACAATATTTAGCAAACCAATATGTAACGGTGTGTAGAATTTCCAAAATTTCATTGTTGAGCCTATCAACTCGTGTTCCACACACAGATCTCTTTACTAAAGCCAAGTTAGAGTGGTACTGACAGAATAGAATGAGTTCTTACATAAGTATTTTAGTATAAAGAGTAGTCATTTAGTTAAAATTGGATTAGTACTTTTTTATGGTTCTACGTAAATTCTTCTCTTCTAACTGAGTTTTTTGAAAAAGATCTTTCAGCAGATGACATCATTTATGGTAATTTATTTCTTATTATTATTATTATTATAATTATATTTTATTTAATTTATAATAACTCTTACAATTTTAGTGTATTTTCTCAATTCCGGCAAAAATAAATTATTTCTAATTCTACTATTTCTTATTATTATTCTTATTTCTCTTCTAACTTATTTTTACTTATTAGTTTTTCTTATTGTTAATGTTGCAATTAATATCTTTTTCAAATAATATTATCATTTATTTGAGATTATAAAATGTTTATTTTAATCGAATTTTTGCATTATTTTTAGTCAATAAAACTCGTTTGTTTAACACATAGTCAATATTCAATTCCAATATATTCTGCTATTTCATAACATATGATATAAAAAGATGCAGCGATGCTAAATAGGGATACAGACTATTTATTTTATTAAGTGGAGCTGAACAGGACCATGCCTTTATTTATTTGTATGAAAAGCAATAAAAACTTAGTTAAAAAATCCCACTCTTATAACTCACCTCATATCGCTTACAATAAAACCTATCGTAACCTAACCAAACTATCATAATTTCCCTTTAGTTTTCATGAAACAATAAATTGGAAGAATTGGAATAGTTCGAGTAATAATGTATCTTATTCTTAGGTTACATTAAACAGTTTTTTTCAGCTAAGCTGATTTTCATATTGTTTTTTATTTATATTTTTTTATTTTTTGTTTATAAAAAGGAACCAAAGCCGAGTTTAATATTTCTTAATTCACTATTTTAAGTCTATTAACCCTATCTCACTTAATCTGGCGTGCTCAAATAAACGATAGGACGGCGTTTGAGAGAGCTATACAACAAAAACCATAAGAAACTGTAAATTGTGAAATTAGAAATGCTCTTATCGATTTTAAAAATTAGTCTAAAAAATTAGTATTATTACATTTCACGCCGATGGTATGTCTATAATTCGTAACTATTATAAAAGAAGCGCACGCCTATTCGCTTCAAATCCTCAGTTCCTATAATACATAATCACTATGATTGGTGCATTTTCAGCTTTTATTCTCTCGGTCCAAAAATTTGATACGAAAATGATTTTATGAAAATATTTTTTGCTACATCTCCGCTTATCTAATGATTTATATTTTCTTTATTGTGCAATAATAATAATATAGTTTAGAAAGTCCGCTATATCACATTTATTTTCCTATTTTTACAAGGGTTCTAAAGAGGAAATATGGTTAATAGCATGGTTCAAAGACTCCATACAAGTACAGTATCTTCATTAACTCTTACTTTTATCAAGTTGACCAGATGATATGAATTCCTCTCTCTGAGTTGTTAAGATTGCTTTCAATAATAGAGAGACATAGACACAAAACAACCACAAATGAGGTATGTGAGCGCTTCTTAATTGATTCTATATATTAACGTCGCAGTACATATATTATACCTCATCCTTCGACAAACTCCATTTTAACAAATAATTTGTCTTCCCTAAATATACAACTTCTTGCATTGTGTCCCGCCACTCAATATGGACAAGCGAAAGTACACACAACCAGTTTAATTTATTTCATGTACTTATAGTATTTGCATTTCGCCCGCCTTACGATTCACTTAGATTCTTGCAAAGATTACTCTTCTCGCTCAATTAACAGCATATCCATTTTATGAGTTCGTTGCAGGAATCTCTCACGAAATCCATAGCCATCTCTCTCGCTGCTCACTCCCGCACCTTATTTACTTGTATCTCAAATTATCCTATGCTGTCTCATTAGTAGTACCACCTCACACATTTCACATTCGTGCTGTAGGGTTTTGCCCATCTGGCTAACTGCAATCATGACTATTTCTCTTTACTTTTAGTTTCAATCTTGTATATTGGTGGGATGGCTTGGCACAGAATGTTGTGCTTGTTAGTCTCTCTCCTCTATACAATTGAAATTTGTGCAAAATAATATGAACACTGAACTCTCTCTCACTCAGAAGGGGATGGCCATATAGCAGAGTTCAATTATATATTTATATTTACCGAGTCTTACATGTGATTAATACAGAGACCAATAAATGTTTTCATAGGATAGAGCTAAGGGAACAGGGGGGTGTATAGGCACAGGTAGGCCCCCTCAACTTTGAAGAAAAATTAACGAATGCACACCAGCATGCCATCGTTTACTATTTGTTATATATATAGATAATAAAGCATGCCATTCTACAGTAGTTAAACTATAGGGTTAGTGGTTTAAATAATATTTTGTGAGTGAATTTATATGGTATCCTTGATCCCACACAGGGATGACAGAGTTGAATTCGCGCGTTTAAGTTAGAATTCGAATTATCTGCAACATGTTAAACATAAGAAATCATTAATATAAAATGGCGATGATCTTGCTATGTAAATATGGTTACTGATTAGACAAATTGGGATGGATTTCGTCTTAGGTATAGGCATGTCATACTCTACATCTTTCTATACGTAATTAATCCTTATCAATTAATCATATGCTTCAGAGCTAACTCCCGAGCAATGCCCTACTTCAATAATTAGCAGCAGCGGGTATTACACTGTTTGATGAGTATGTAGTTATTAAAATATATAGTATGTACCGTTATGGAGATTAAAGCGTACTGTGCAGAGTAGAATTAAACTCGCATGGTAGTGATCAATATATCATATAGTCTATTAATATAGCTAATTATAGTTGTGCGACATGAGTATCTATTTTGAGACCACAAGGTTATCCATACTTAATAATATATCAACTGAATATTATTTCACCATGTGTTCTCGCTCACTCGCTCTCAGAGGTTTATTGTGATTTACAGAAATGGACTTTGAGTGTCACTTTTTCTGTGAGTTGCCTACGCTATATTGTAAAAGGTTTATAACTCTCTCGCACGCACCGTAAGAGAGAGATTAGGCATATTATGGAACACTGGAGATATTGCCATAAGTGAAGATTAGCAAGGAACTGAAGGAAGAACGGAATGTTAGCCATTTGTCTAAGGTGAGTAGGCGAATGTTGCACTAGGACAGTCTCGAACCAGGCACAATGGTTGGCATTGCTTACAGTTGTCTCTTAAGAGATCTTCTAATGATCCTAATATATATAATTGTATATATTTATTATATATCTCTTCAACGGCGTATATATATCATTATATTGTCATTATGACTCACTGAACATTCATACTGCACTCTAGAGAGAGTCGTATCAAAAATGAATTTTGAACAATTATCGCAAAAAAAGAGTCTTTTTTATATAATATAAGATTTATATAGTTTTTTAGAAGTGAGCATGGTGTCGGCTTATCTGAAATGAAAGAGCTTAACCAATATAATAGTAAATAACAATAAGTAAGTATAAAACTATATATATAAATATAGAAGAATAAAAAGTAAAGAAGTATAAATAAGTTTGTATATAATACAGTTTATTTGATACTATATTGAATTTAATATTGAAGTTGCTTTGAAGTTGAAGAGAATGAAAGAAAGAAGTGAAAGAATTTATGAGGCGATCGAAGGGTTCATAATGCATATATCAGGTGAATAATTGGGAGCAGAAGAGGAAAAAGTAGAAAGAAGTAATAGGATTAATTAGTCATAGAGTTAATTATTAAAATCAGTCATAATATATATAGTGTAAAGTATAATAGAATATCAGTAATGATAAAATGAAATTATTTAAAAGATAATATTATTATTTAGAAGAAGAAGGTAAGAAAGAAGAAGAAGAAGTAAAGATGAAAGGAAAATGGAAAGAACAGTATATGATAAGATTATCCCTATACATATTTTTATGTTACTGAGAGGGAGAAGAGGAGAGAAAGAGAAATAAGAGAAGAGAGGAAGAAGATAAACTACAAATCGAAGATAATATAAATTCAATTCCGGAACATAAATACTCTGAGCGACAAACAAAGAAGGGAGATAATAGAGAGAGAGAGAGAAGAAGAAAGAATAGAAGGTACAGATCGCGCTGCAAAGATAGAAGGACAAGAGAAGAAGGAAAGAAGAAGAGGGAAAAAGCTAAACTGCTAAAGATAAATAACAGCAGAAATTAGTTGGACTAGAACAAAAAGGAGAATCAGACAGGCTTTGTCGAGTGTTTCCAATGAAACCACAACGAACATATGTCGAATGTAGTGACTACTACTTACTACTACTACTCCTGCTACTACTCCACTGGTTCCGTAGGGGAACCACTACTACTACTACTTACTAGATGACTCACTGAGCTAACTACTACTACTCGACTACTACTACGATATAATTAATGAATTGGGAATATTATTAATTTTGAATTATTATTATAAATTATGATATTTAATCTTGTTATTATGTATTTTATGTGATATGATGATATTATTATTATTATATTAATTACTAAGAATCATTTCGTATGTTTAAGCTAATGCTTTTGTGATTTAGTTGTCTTATAATGGAAAGCATTTCAAGGTTAATAGAAATATTTTAATAAAAGTAGTAGTAGTATTAATTTTTAGTTTCATTAAAAAAAAAATAGTTAGAATACTTATTAAAAGTAATAAACTTTTTTAATTGGTGTCGAATTAATAAAATAAAAAACAAGTTTTTCGCCTTATTTTCAGGCCTCTTCTTTATCGAGGCCGAAATAAATTGAAAAATGGCGTAATAACACCTGGTTTAACGCCAAGTGAGTTATGAATTAGTTAACCATATCAGGCTATATCCCCTTTTCCCGAAAATTTTATTATTTTGATTGTATTGCTAGTAGTAATAG
>JABUQX010022580.1:7500-13899 GCA_015478945.1 Trachelipus rathkii | reverse complement strand
AATCATAATAATAATATATAATAATAATGAAATACATCAATAATAATAATGTTGAATAAATAATAATAGATAAATAATAATTTCCAATATAATTAATATAATAATAATAATAATAAATCATTAAAATATATAAATAAAAAGAAGAAGAGAAGCAAGAAGAAGAGAAGAAGAAGAAGAAGAAGAAAGAAAGAAGCAAAGAAGAAGAAGAAAGAAGAAGAAGCAGAAAAGAAGAAAAGAAGAAAGAAGTAAGAAGAAGAAGAAGAAGAAGAAGAAGAAGAAGAAGAAGAAGAAGAAGAAGAAGAAGAAGAAGAAGAAGAAGAAGAAGAAGAAGAAGAAGAAGGAGACATAGTAACCATCTCAACAAACTACGGCGTGTAACCACGCTTGTTCGCTTCAGACGTGAATATAATAATATATAATAATAATAATAAAATACATGAACTAATAAACATAAGTAGATACAGACAAAATTTAATAATAATTAATACTAATTAATCACATAATAATAAATAATAATAATAATAATAATAATAATAATAATAATAATAATAAATTAAAAACAGAGTAACCTGATAGCGGCCTCAACAAACAACCGCTGGAAAACACGCGTTAAATAACACGTCTACAAAAAAAAATTATTGGAAAGCTGTTTTGGTTATTTAACGTGAATTTGATGTTTTTCGTTGTGCTGAATCCAAAAATACCTTCGTTTTTGAAAGGACTTCACGTTTTTTTTACAAATTAAATACCTATATGAATTAAGGTAATTCAAGTGAGCGAAAAATGAAAATACGACATGATAAAACTGGATTTTTTATTGCACAAATTTTATGAAAATTAGCTTTATATTAAATTACGCTTGTATATGCATGTTAAAATCGTTTCTTCGTATCTTGAAAGCTCCTCTTCGTACATTTACGCTTATATGGACAGCATCTGAAATCTCTCTAATTGCAGCCATTCCAACGCGCTAATCGGGCCATGCTCTTTCTCGCATTTGTGCTATCTCTCCTCTTCCATCTCAACTACGAAGAAATGTTGGTGAAATCTTTTACTTAGTTCCTCACTCACAGCTCTCAAAAATTTCCAAGAAAAATAATCGAAATGGGGATGGAGGGAAATGTACTTTTTAGGCTCATTAGGCAATGTTAAAGCTATGGAAAATGCTACTTCAGCATTGTCGTCCGACGATTCTTCCTTATAGTTAAGGGTCCTTGTTGTTTGTCCAAAAAACTCATAACGGACCTCTTGAACGCATTACCCAACATTCTTTACTGAGGATCGAGCTCAAGACTTCATGAACCTTATGGGTCGGCTATTAAGCCTTTTTCCAATGTCCGGTTCGGTGAACACACCATTGCTTCAATTTTGCCTCTGGCATAGACCTCGAAAAACATTGAAACAATAAGTATTGAAACATTTGCTCGCCATCTTTCGAACAGGGATTTCCATAATTTGCTTCACAATCCCAATTTATATGTGGAGTCGGGTACTAAAGTTTTCTTGGCAGGACATTTTTATACACCGACTTAAGCTCCCTTAGCTGCCATGTCTTTTCCGTCCAGTAATTTGTCGGTACACAAAGCATAGGAAACAAGGATATTTGGTAAATACCGACTCCGACTCCACCCTTTTTGAAAATTACCGACTCCGACTCCACCCTTTTGAAATAACCGGACTTTGACTTCCGACTGCCGGAACTCCACCCCTTCTTCAAAAATTAACCGACTCCGACACCTTCTCCGACTCCACCCTTTTCAAAATTGCACGACTCCGACTCTGACTCCCAACTCTCTTCACAAACTACCGACTCCCCCGCTCCGCGATCTCCGACTCGACTGCCACAAACCTGCTGAGTAGGAGGACACTTTTTTTTCACTCTGTATCTGTTATAGCTCCCTTGGCTGCTATGTTCTTTTTCGTCAGTGCATTTGTCTGGTCTAGATTGTCCCATATAGGCATAGGTAATCAAAAGTATTTTTGGGTAAATCCATGCTTGTTGCCTAAGTAGCATGTATAGAGACTTGGCAAATCTCCAACATACTGACCATTCCGTGGTCTTCATATTTGGATTCCGAAGAACCATTTCCAGGTTTTTTGTAGGTCTCCTTCAGGTGTGGCTCGAATGGATAACAAGAATGGAAGCTTAAATACCATCGTTATTGAGTAATACTCTTTTAGGGCTTCGTTTCGAAAGAATCAATAAATAGACGCCATTGAGATGAATCATACTGAATTTTGAATTGACCCATTAAACCTTCAACGTCTGTGCAATAGACCAAGTTGTCTACCAGGGAAACGTAAGGCACGAAATCCTTTTCACGATGTCTGAACCACGAAAATGACACTCCACTCCAGGCAACAATAAATTCCTGCTTTTGAGCCTTGACCCGGGTAACCCTGCAACATCTTTGGGAAGATTCAAGTCCCGTTCTAAATCATTAACCTCCTCTTGAGAGAAACATTTTGGTCCTGTATCATCTTCAAATTGCAGAACTTCGATTATCAACTGGTACAGGTATGGACTAGCATCTTCCAAAGGAAGCAAGGTATTCTCTTCCAAATGTAACTCATAACTATGGTATAACCAAGCTTGAACATTTATTATCACAGAAATCCACTGGCACATTGAGATTTTGGTATGAAATCGTAATCGTTTCCATTTGTAACATAATAACATCCGCTTATACAGCATTTCAAGAACAAAGGAACATCGTCCCTGGTTTCTCGGTATCTTGCTCAGTAAGCACGATCGATATCCATAAACAAACACGGAATCCAAATAATGTAGAAGTTTACTGTTACTGGTGAAATAATAAGCGGTATAATGCAATAGCAACCTCCATTTGCCACACTTAAACATACACTACAATTGAAGGCGCCTCCCACTTATTCTCATCGTCGAACTGTCAAATTTAGTGTGCCGTCCGAATAGGCGAGTACATACCTTTTTCAATAAAAATCTGTGATACTGCTGAATGAGTTATCATTGCTCATACATGTAATACAACTCTTGTGTATATTTACCACAAATTAATAGCATAAATGCTTGGTGAATGAATACATTATCCCCGTGAAAGCCATATCAATCACTGAGAGGTACACGGATAGGTGAATAACCAACGTATCTAACGACATACTTGAGATGAATATAGAGACACAACAACCACGAGAATACAAACAGTGAATTTAGATCACGTAGCGCACGATGTCAAGCTTGTACGCTACGCTTGCCCAATGATGACTGAGGTTTAAAATGGCTTCCTTCCCTTCCTTCAACAAAAAAATATTAACAATATATACTAAATAAATGTATATATATATATTATTATATATACATATATATAATATATATTATATATATATCATATATATTATTATATTATATAGGATATATATATTATTATATATATATATATATATATATATTATATTATATATGTATATATTATATATATATAAAACAACATCAACATAATTATTATTAGTAATTCTTATCAATACTACGCGGGCATTGTCAACATTACATGGTACATAAAACCATTGTTTGTATGTGATTACTCATTGTAAATAAAAATTAGTAAATTTGCGAGGTTTGAATGAAGGTTGACCATGTATCTATTCAATCCTGGTGATTCATGTATTTTTAGGCCAGTCTCCTGCGTCCTCGTTGGGTGGTGTGCGCCGGAGTCATTAGAGTCTGGCCATGAAGAGGTTTGGTCATATAAATATGAATGATAGAACGTTTTGCGAACAAAAATACTGGTTGAATCATTTCCAACCGATCTTCTATGTATTTGTTGCGGCTGAAAATAAAAAACTTATTGGAGAAAATAATGGCCGCTAAGACGTCAGGGTGTATACCGAGAAAATTTCTCATTTTTTTAATATAAAAACAAGAATTTTTTTTCTGTAAAATATAATATAGTATTCGGATATTTCCGATATTTTGTAGCACTCTATTTTCAATAGCTTCAAGGTAACAATCGCAAATTTAACTCACATTTTTGATGTTTTACATAGTATGCATTTTTTTCAATACAACATATAATAATTTATAGTGTTTTATCAATAAGTATCGCAATGCCTATAATATAACTATAGAAGTTAGATTTGACTGATAAATAATGACAACATAACCAGTTTTCATGATGTTCAGCAGATACTGTGATCATATCAAATTACTATGATTATTTTATTAATGACTAAAATCATCATCAATATAGTAACTCTAATGTTTATCTCATATGAATATTTACACTCCTTTCTATTATACCTTTTTCACTATAACCTATAACACATACTCGCTTAAATGATAGTTCATTATATATCCTCATATAGTTAACAAATTTCTTTCTCAACCCATATACACACTCCTAATAAGATTGACCTATATTAAAGATCTAATATAACTATCTTATTACAGACCATATATACTCACTACTCTATATAAAATATCCAATGAACTATTCTATGAGTAGTTAAACATAACTATTTAACCTTTTCTTATAGGGATTACAAGGAAGATGGAAGTCCCATTTTAAAACCGCTAAAAGCATCATTGCGGCAAGCTGCACGCGTAACTAAGCCTCTGACATGGCGTACGTGATCTGAATCTACTCAAGACAACTTGTAGTGTTTTTCCCTTTTCGTAGTTGATTCTCTCATCTTCTAACATCTCTAGGATATTTGTAATTTGTCAAGACTAAGTCTCCATAACAACACTATTCCTCTATTTGTATTCTCGATATATCAATTTTATTCCATCTGAGATATGGCTTCACGGAAATTGTATCTTTGAGTCATCTATCATAGACACGTTCCCTCTTTTTTTTCAGATATCACACTCTATAGTGGTGAATATAACAGGTTAATAGCACATCAGAGAGCACATGATTTCACTAGAAACAATAGTATCAACTGCACGAGTACTTCGGACGACGACCTTTAGAGAGATTGGTATGCATGCAAAATGTTAGACTATGTTTGGGACGCCTCATTAAATTTAGTAGTGCAAATGCGGCTTGAGCGATCATCCAAATTGAGGTATCTACATAAGGAACTAAGATAAAACACACAGGTTCTTTAGATCTCCCTCTGACTACTCTCGCCTATAGGTAAATGACGCATGAGACAGACACGAATCCCATAAGTGAGCTGCAATTGTCTTCTACATTGTTATTTAGGATAATGTTAATACAAAGATCATCACTGTTCATGTTATAAACATACAACATATCTATTCCGAACCCCTCCATCAACACCAAAATCTATCACCTCTGCATCGCCCCTTCTCCTTCATGGTTCTCAAAATCCTACCTCCCAGTACTCCAAACTCAAGTACGTCCTCCCAGTGAACGATCTTGGAACGCAATATATACCTTACGCTCTCATTAGACAGATTGTCTAGATCTAGATCATGCACCCTAGTGATCCAGGTTGAGGTGAATCAAGGTCTCTATACACATATATTAGATACAGGACCATAATCTACTGTTTAATCCCCCTTCCAGTAACTATTCAGAGGATTAATGTCCAAAATGGATCTTGAACTTCCAAAGATGTTGCAGGGTTACCCGGGTCAGAGGCTCAAAAGCAGGGAATTATGTTGCCTTGGAGTGTCATTTTCGTAGTTCAGATTCGGGTAAAAGGATTTCATGCCGTTACTATTTTTCCCCTGGTAGACAACTTGGCCTGTTGCACAGAAGTTGAAGGTTTAAAAGGTTAATTCAAAATTCAATATGATTCATCTCAATGGCGTCTATTTATTGATTCTTCGAAAAGAAGCCTAAAAGAGGTATTACTCAATAACAGGAGTATTTACGCTTCCATTATTGTAGGTCATTCGGTACACTTGAAGAAGACCTACGAAAACCTGGAAATGGTTCTTCGGAAACTCAAATATGAAAACCACGGATGCTATTATGTGGACATTTGAAGTTTTTTTGCATTCTACTTGGGCACCAAGCTGGATTTACGAAATACCCCTGTTACTATGCCACTGGGACAATCGAGACCGTACAAATCACTGAAAGAAAAAGACATAGCAGCCAAGATAGCTTACAGTCGGTGAAAATATTGTCCTCCGAGAAACTTTAGTACATCCCCATAAGGTTTCATTGCCCCCACTCCACATTAAATTGGAATTGATAAAGAAATTAGTGAAATCACTTCCGAAAGATGGAGAATGCTTCAAAAATTTGTGTTCCAAGTTTCCAGGTCTAACAGTGGTAAAATTGAAGGAAGGTGTGTTCACCGAACCTGACATTAGAAGGCTTATAGGTGACCATAAGTTCATGAAGGTCATAACAAATCCTCAGGAAGAAGGTTGGGAAGCGTTCAAAGAGGTCGTGCAGAAGTTTTTGGGCAGCATCACTAGGACTCTAACTATAAGGATAT
>JABUQX010022580.1:0-5000 GCA_015478945.1 Trachelipus rathkii | reverse complement strand
TAATATCCTATTTATAATGACAAATGGCCTATGATTTCAGTAATAAATAATGATATCGTGGACACCTTACTGAGAGGTGTTACATGGTCTCTCTCTATTGGATTTCCAGCCAAATATTTTATTTAAAAAAAAACGAAATAATTATGTTTTATCAAACTTAAATAGACTACGGATTTGGACCTTCCTTGTGCAATCTGTATGGTTTCTAAATGCTCATTAATTTTATATTAAAATAAAGTCAAAGAATACGCTCTTACCATCTCTAGCAGCATTTACATTGCTTACATGTAACAATTGTTATCTCCAAAACCATCATACAAATAATACCAATTTCATTGACATTAAATTTTTGATAATTAGTGTAGTATAACTCAAATTAATCTTATATTAGTAACGCTTATCTGAGGATCTTTGAGCAAAACATATATTAAAACTAGAAAATATAAATATTAAATATAAACTTCGACAAGGTTAAAAGATATATTTTTACTTGAATTTTTAATATAACAGTTGTTGCGTCTGTCATTATACTTCCACTAATACTCAGTTCTGTGAAATAGGACGTTATTTGATTATTGTAGAATGTTGTATGGATCCTAATCAATATTTTAATTGAGGTACCTGCGGTGCTGAATCCGCATTGATTAAATTGTATGAGATAATGAAGACATCACAGTAGTAAGTAAATTAAAGTTTATGCATCTATGTATTGGAAAGAGTATTTATGATACTAAGTATAAGATTAATATATAAATTAGGTATGAATTAACTCATTTGTACTTATATGTTGGGTAACAGGAATGATATTTAGCTATGGCACCCGGCTATTTTGAGACCAACCTGAACTGAACTACCTATTATATTTATTAGTGAAGCATAACACTTTGAGTAAAGATATAATATGAAAAATAAAATTTTAAATCAAAAAATGTTTTATAAATAAATAATATGCCTATAACCTAAACCTACCTAACCTACCCATAACCTAACCAACCTAACCTAAACCTTAACTCTAAACTCTAACACTAACTATACCCTTAAACTAAACCTAGCTACCTAAATACTCTAACCTAAACCATAAACCTAACTTAATCATAACCTAACCTAACCTAACCTAACCAATCTAATGTGATCACCAAATGTGATTTGCTATGTCTAATTGTCCGAGAACTACGTAGAGTCGACGCACTAATTCTTATAAGCTTATAAATTATCTCCAATGAAAGTTTAAGTTTTAATGAACATATTAAGTATGAAGTATGTTGCAAAATCAACAGTCACATAATTACCATAAAATCAAATGTTCATAAATGTTATATATTTTTGCATATCGGTAGGTAAAGTTTTCATGAACAGTCTAATTAATTTGATTATAAAATTTTGAGATTTATTATTTTAATTTATCTCAAAATATCCGGACAAAGAAAGATTGACAAACTATTGATTTTTAATTTCTAAAATTAAAAAGACATTTTAGTTTACATACAGTATAAATTATGTGTCACTAAGTAATTTGGCATAAGTCTCGTAAGTAAAACAATTGATGTAGCTAAAAACTTATCGATCAGGTAAGGAATTAATAAGTCTGACCATTAACAGCGGTATTATATATATAGTATTAGGAGCTAGATATCACTGACTAGTATATTCTCAGTGCTCCATTTGACTTGTTCTAGGACAGCAGAGATTTATCGTGCTGTCCTCTCGTTATATATGTTCGATCGTGGCCTGCTATATATGAGTTCACTACAAACATACAAAAGGTCAATTCTGTCTAGGGCACTGTTCCACTCAATCTGCAATGCGAGCGCAAATTTTTCTGTGTAGTAGTTGTCAAATGGGTAAATTATTTTTTATATTCTACCAGGAATACTCTTATGCCTACTCACTACTCTCGTGTGTGACGCGTGAAGATTAGAGGTATTAAATGACCCACAGTTTAACTTTTCTCAAACACTACGGGCTAATCACCAGGGTGTGGATTACAGTACAGTCCTGATATTCAACTGTTGTTCCTCCAACGAGTGGAAAGACGAAGTGCTCTGAAGTAACAATCCCTCGCTCCGTATGAATGTAACCCGTGTGTAAATCGAGAGCGACGAAGCGTGATTTCGGATTTAATTTGTGCCCGCTTTGATAAAATATTATACCTCACATAAGGAGATTCTATTCGCTTAGTTTATAACCATTCGCTACAGGTGAGTAAGAGTCAGTTGAGCACTTACAGGCGGTCTCTTCTGTCCTATAAAACGAAGGGCCTCCAATGTCTCAGATCGTAGTTGCTGGTGATGTATTTGCTGGTCAATTTAGTGTGCAGACGGACTCTAGTTGTTTTAATATGGGCTGATGACTTACATCTGCGGTGAGGTGTTAGTACTTTATGTGCAGTCTTATCCTATTACCAATATATATTCCAGTTATGTGATATTTCCTTTTCTCTGTTGCTCTTCTAGGACCCGACGTTAGTGAGCTTAGTGAACTATTTTTGTCTTTGATTTTGTCTCAGTAATAGGTCTGCATCAAGGTCTTTTCTGAGTTGCATTTATTCCAGGAGGGGATTTGTCCTGCTTTAAGATTTCAGATGTTTTATATTTCAGCTAATAATATTTGGTTTGCTGCTTAATGTTTTGTCGCTTCTCAAGGACATCCGTTTCAGGACGGGAATAATGGTGGAAAATAGATTAGGAAACATAGACTCAGGCCTCATACTTGGGCTTTGAGAACTCACCGTGAGGAGAGGGAGCAGAGTTCCTCTGCAGTAAATGTTCTCCAAACTTTGTGGTGAGTGTGCAAATTTTGCATCGTTTCTGTTTGTCGAAAACCAGTATTCGCCGTTGGTTTGTTGACGGCATATTGCACGGGAATTTGGATAGTAGACAGCTATTTTAATACTTTATAATATAAGCGGTACATGGGGTCAGGTTTTGCGGTGTGGAGTGTTTTCGCAGGGAAGGTGAAATTCTTCACCGCAAAGAGCGCAGATATTACGTGGTCCCCAACAGTATTTTCAAGGATGACCAAATCGCCGGCACTTGAAGTAACGTCAGGGTTGGGGAATAAACGGAGAAACATTGCAATTTGTAAAGCCAATTTTAACCTTTGTAGATGGAAAACTGGTGTTGAAGGTCAAAAGCAAGAGAGATTTTTGGAATATCAGGTAAGTTTCGACGTTGGGAAAACCTGTATAAATCGGAAACAGGGAATCTCTTCTGTTAGAGAACGCTTAGACTGAAAGCATATCTTTTTTTTGTAAACTGGAGCATAAATAGTGCCTTGGGAGTTTTTTATTTCTTCAGAAAATTTATTAAGAGGAATATATTCAAGAGACATTAAGGGTATCAATATGAAGCTTTGGGTCCGAGTAGTAGCTTGAACAAGAAGGGACAAGTTTCTCATTATGTTGACGGAAAAATTTTCAAGTCCTAAAGACTTTTCAAGTGTATTGCTAAGAATGCTAGTTCTATAGTCGGTGACGAGTTAGGATTTGGTGAATCGCAATAAGTAATACATCGGGAGCGATATGTTTTTTGATAAAAGTGAGAACCATTGTGAGGAGAATCACCATTTTTGGGCTGCCTCAACCATTTGGGCATCTGGGATGTCGAGAACGTGCCAATCGAGGGATCGCTGGGGACATGCAGAAGTCTTTCAGAAGAAGTGGAGAAAATTGCGCTATCATTTTTCAAAATATTTTCAGAATTCGTTTCCGTTAATCATTTCATGTTTTAACTAAAGATTCTAATTTCGTCTGGTGTATTTCGTTTGTTTCCATAATTATATTAAGTCTGAGGATTATCCCCTCACGGTTGTCGAGTCCAAGAGGTTTGTACCCGGTAGACTGGGCTAGGTCACCTAGGTGGAAATGCTTCTTTTATTATAGGTGTTCCGGTGGTGTCAGGGAAAAACGCCATATGCACCGAAACACAAATGAGTGTTTCGGCTCACACACCGTCTGCACAGATGACACCCAGTGCCCCTCCCAAAAGTAAGTGTGACAGCGGAATTCATCTACTTCTCCTGAATAAAGAAAAGGGAGATAGATATAAACAACGGTGGAGGAAGAGGATTAATGATAGGGACAAATAATTCGAGAATTGAGAGGAAAAGAGAAAGACTTAAGGATATCGAATGTTAAAGCATCGCACGCTAGTGCTAGGGTCGGGGGAGAATGCATTAGGAAAACTACATGAATATATGGGGGTCTACATATGTAAATATAGGATAAGCAAAAAAAGGTTGGGAAACCCTAATTTAGAAGTTTAGTCCCGGTTGCTTGGATATATATATATATATATATATATTATATATATATAGAGTATAGTATAGTTATATATATATATATATATATATATAATGATCAATAATAATAATCTATTATTAAATAAATAAAATAATAGTATATATATATTTAGGTGTTAGTTATAGAGTGTATATATAATAATATATAGTATATAATATTATACGTATATATAATATTATACATATATATAAGTATATATATTATATAATAAATAATTGTAATATAATTAATATATAATATGATTATATAATAGTAGATATATAATTAATATAATTTATACTTAGTATATATAAACATAAATGTTTTATATATTATTTTATTTGATAATTAATATATAAATAGTTGTGAGATAAGTTTTTAATGTATATTTATAACTATAATTTAATATCGTATATATAAGATATAATATATAATAATAATGATATTATAATATAAATATATGTGTAAATACTAAGTATATATATATTTAATATCATCTATATTACTATATATAAAATAAATTGACTATATTAATAATGTAATATACTAATATATAGTATATATAGTATATATATAGTATATAGATTTTTAAGTGAGAGAGAGAAGAGAGAGAGAAAAGAGAAGAGAGAGGGAGGAGAGAGGAGAGAGAAGAAGGAAGGAGAGAAGGAGAGAGAGAGGAGAGAGGAGAGACAGAGAGAGACAGAGAAGAGAGAGAGAGAGG
>JABUQX010022579.1:12500-14012 GCA_015478945.1 Trachelipus rathkii | reverse complement strand
TAGTATAATGGGTGAAAATTTCAGATTTTTGGCATCACCCACTAGAGATATTAAGGTCTAAAAGTTAATGATTTTCTGAAATGATTTTTGACACCTGTTAATTTTTTTTTTAAAATAATACTAAACTTCAAATAAGATTTAAGTTAAACCCTACTTAGTATGTATCATCACACAAAATTTTATATCGTTAAATTATTTCTTTAATAACAACATAACTTCACTGAAAATGGAATTTTCTGATTTTAACACACTGGATTCATTTTCTCATGGTGAATATTATTTTCCAACAGAGTACAAAATGTAATTCTAGCATCCTCTAACAAATCACTTTCATGAAATTAGTATAAGGAATACCAACAGAGAGATATGACTTAAAATGTTACCTCTATTATGATAATTTATCTGCACCTAATGTAGACATTTTGGTCAAACTGTTACAAACCAGAGTAAATCACAAAACTGAATGTATTCTGAACTTTCCAGGGATAACATTAACGCCACAAAATATAAAAGTTTTTCAAAAATTATCGAGCGGTCAATTTCCATTATTTTGGTACGCAAAAAATGACTTTTCATTCAAAATCCTAGTATGGATTTTATATTCGTTTAAAAAGATACCAATGAATTTCTTATAAACAATTTCTGATTTTTGATTTTAGGTCAAAAATTACATTATTTTTTGTATTTGTCATTCGATTATTATAAAAATTTCTTTCACAGCTTTGAACACAGTTGAGAATTTAAAATAATAGTTCGCATTTATTTAAACCATTTTTACCTCTAAACTACAAATATTTATGCTAAATTTCTTCCAGCCTAAGCAAAATCATATAGTAAAAAAAAAAAAAACGAATGAAAACGTGATTCTGAACAACCCCAATGATATGCTGAAAATGGACAGAGAACTATAAGATCAAAAAATAGTTTTGATTAGAATAAAAATGCAGAAATTTTGTAAACAATTTTTTTTCTTTGTTTATTTATGATTTTTTTTTTTTTTTTTAACGGATATTAAAAGAGCATCGCAAGAGAATTTAGATAATAGAACTATCATTTTTAAATCATTTCTGCTACGGATTTTTGCTTGCTATTCAAAATTATAGAGTTTATTTCAAATAATAATAAAAAACAAATGAAAAAAGATCAGAATGCCCGAAATCGACGTTTTAGTGCTCACCGAATGTAGCATTTTTCCTTTTTGTTTGACGCAGATCGGATGAAAATTAAACTATTTGATTTAGCATTAAGAATCTTTTGTTACATTGATTAAACAGAGCAGTTTTAACTTCTTAAATCTATTGTAAAACTCCACTACAATTGAAAATTTGTTCTAAGATTTTTATTATTCATCGGATTTTTATGAAATTTTGGTGTAGGCATAAATGGATGAGTTATAATAAATCTATTAGGTTTATAGTTAATACTTTTAAACTATACAAAAAATTAAAAAATCAAATTTTTTTGTTTTTTCAGGCAGAATTTGTTGAAAATCATGTCAACCGTGGAAATTTG
>JABUQX010022579.1:0-7500 GCA_015478945.1 Trachelipus rathkii | reverse complement strand
CATGAAAAGTACGTTGAGATGGTTTTGAGTCATGTGGAAAGGACGGTTGGCAGACGCGGATTTATAGTGGTTGAGTGTGCTGGGAAATCGACCGGCCTGGGAGATCGAAGAAAAAGTGGATTGAGTCAGTAAAGGAATGCGCTGGAGAGAAGAATGCGAGTTTTGCAGAGGCGAGAAGAAAGCGTGGGGGAGGGGGGGGGGGAAATAATTAGAGAATGGCTGGGTTTTAGGACGGGGGTGTGGTTGTGGCCCACCTAAGCCAAGGGGTGAACCCTACATTGCGAGATGCCCATCAGTGAGGGTCCGTCGCGGTCCCGTTAAACTCTAGGGTGGGAATTTTTCTGACCGCAACGAGTTCTCACTAAAAGGTATAAAGGGGGCGGCAAGCTGGACTTTCTTTTCGACTTGCGTCATATTCTTCTACTCACTTTTCTGTTTCCAGTGCATATGACTTACCCCAGTCTTGGTGAGAGAAGCTGAGGTGAATGGATATATATATATATATTGCTTGTCAAAATTAATTCACATTCTTGCCGTGGAAAATAAAGAGTAAATAAAATATATATTAATTATATATATATAATATATATATATTATATATATAATATATACTATTATATATATATATATATATGATATATAGTATATATATTACTATAATATATATAAGAGCAGATGTTAAAAAACTAATGAAACTATATAAAATACTGTTAAACTTGAGTAAGATCTTATAATAAAGCTAGAAAAATATTTACTAAACCATTTATTACTATAAACTCCAATTTCCTTTTTAGTTTTTACCTGTTTTGAACGAGAGTTCATCATCTTCGACACCAACGTAGTCATATAAAGCTCTGACAGGAACTCCCGGCTTATTGGGATCTACAAGACGCTCCGAGTAATCCCACTCATCATCTTCACCACTAACGCCGTTGCTGCTGGTAATAATTAAAAAGACACTAACTTAATGAAATTATTAGTTATTAATAAAATTACTCTACCACCATCACAATGAGGATGATTCTTTGTTTATTACATGAAAAAAAATATGAAAAATTCTTTTAACAAACTACCATTCCAACCCAACATAAAAATTTGCAGTTATTTAACTTACATCTTCAACTGCTTTAAGTTTTCATAAGTTATCTAAAGTCATAAAGGCAATAAAGAGAAGTATTAGGAAGTACAAGAACCATACAAAGGTAATTTGATAGTATCATTAAGGAAACATGAAATACAATGATCATGTAATTAGGGGTAAACAATATAAAATATTACTAACATCTTGTTCTCAAGTAGTTCTTGGCCTGGAATATCACGTTTTCTCTTCGTTCTTATCCTAAACCAAGATAAAATTGCATCAATTTTATGAACGCAGATTCACATCATGTTTAAAAATGATCTTTTTTATATATATTTTTTATTTTTTAACATTGTTTCTGCTTGGTTTTTACATCGTTTTCCTACGTTCAGCCCCCAAAAATTACTATAACCACACAAGATAAAAGCCAAACAATAATATTAAATTTAACCACCGCCCCAGTGAAACGTTCTACAATGAAATGTTTTGGTGAGATTTTATACATGAAAAAGAAAACCCAGCTTCTAATTATGAGGTTCTGTTTCCTCCTGACATTTTTCTCAATTGTTTTTACCACCTAACTCCGAGGGTCCAATGTAAATCATTCCAAGTTCATTGTGAAACAAAGACGGAGATTCTCTGCATTAATTAAACAACTTTGTGAACAAGATGTAATATCCAGGTCAACTAAATTCTTTGAAGGATTACCGATCTGTGTGGTGTACACATTTGCCTGTGTGTTGGCATGAGAATGAATATCTGTTCGTGGTAATTGTTATATAATTAAAAATCGAAAATTATATGAGTGAACACTCAGAATGACAATAAGTCGTCACTGCGTTCACAAAGATTCTATGGGCACAAGTGAGAAAAAAAACAAAATCAAATAGGTTGTAACGAGATCAAGAGTCAGCATTTGACATTAACTCATTAATTCGTGTCCCTCTCCTGCAGTAGACCATGCAACCAACTTAAAACGAATAATAATAATAATAATAAACAAGAACTAATATAACATATAGATTCTAATAAAAGCTCGCAGCAAGACAACAAAATGTACTGAACATGCAATTAACTTATGAGACATGTAAATAAAAAAAAAACGACTACCTTTCTTCGTCAGGTAGAGGACGAACACTGAAATTAAACAAACAGAAAAATAAGAAGAGGAAGAAATTCACAAGTATAATCAACAAAATATATATAAAAAAAAAAATAAGATACCGAAACGAAATAGTAACAAGAGTACAAAAGTAGTACCAAATTAGTATATATAAGAAAATAAAGATTACTGCATATAAGAAAATAAAGATTACTGCAAAAGATATTGAGAATCTCACTTGGGGCTGTTGTCATCATCGTCATCGAACGGGTTGCCTTGCTCTTGTTGAGAATCACTAAATGAATGCAGCGAAAAAAAAAGGAATCAAAAGCAGTTAGAAAAGTAATCGACTCATTTTTTAAATACTAGATATTACTGTAAGTGCAAATAATAATTTTAGTCCAAATATTTATTTATGATACTTTATAATTAGAAAAAGGTTCAAAGCATATAAGAAAAAAAATATATACAAAACCAAACGTGGAGAAAATAAATTAAACAAAATTAAAGAGCTTTTCTACTTTCAAATTTTTTTTATTTTTGTAAATTGGAAATAAAAATAAAAATCTTTAAATTAATTATTATTATTATTAAAAAAAAATTAAATAAATAAAGGAATGAAAAAAAATTATGACTTGTTAATTCAATCCCTTTTAATTTTGAAAATAAAACAAATATAACATTAACAATAATACCAAAGCTAACATTAAAGCTAATAATACCTATAATGTAATCAAAATTGTTTGGAGTAAGATCCACCACATTATTATTCCAACAATTTACTTGCGATTTCTTTTGTCATTTATCCCCTAAATCCTTTATTTAGTATATTGAATTGTAAACAAACATGGAGAAGTTAAAAAAAAAATTTCCTTCAGTATAAAATCCATTAGACAAACGAAATCAAACCGCTCAGGGTAAACGAACAAACTTGGGTTTAGACATAAAAAAAAAAAAAAAAAAAAAAAAAAAGATAAAAAAAAAAAAAAAAAAAAAAAAAGTTTAGACAAAAAAAATAAACTAAATAAACTAAACGAAATACAGATTAGTTGTTTCGTTATGATATAATGTCTATAGTTTGTTTTTGCTTATTTTAACGAATTGACTTTTTTTTTTTTTTAATGAAATACAAAATACTACTCAGTCTCTTGACCAGGGTTGTGGAGTCGGAGTGGGGGAGTCGGTAGTTTTGAAGAGAGTGGAGTCGGAGTCGGTAATTTTGAAGAGGGTGGAGTCGGAGTCAAAGTCGGTAATTTTCAAAAGGGTGGAGTCGGAGTCGGTAATTTTCAAGAGGTCGGAGTTGAACCGACTCCAACAACCCTGGTCTCTTGACCCATGTTTTTTTTATCTTGCCTCAAACTCTCCAATTTAAACGTTTGTAAAAATATTAAAAGAAAATTCAAAGATTTATTAAAATATTTCAATTACATAATGCAGACTCTGAAGAGGCCAGTTATCAAAATACTCAGTCATTAGTTATCACAAAGCAATTAAGAAGTTAATTTGGTATATTATAGACTATAGACATTTACTTAAGAGACCAATTACCATTAAATATAAATATTAAAATTTTATTCTTTAGAGAGTCTCGGAATTTATAACTGTTTCCCTTTATAAATAAACTGTACAAAAAAACATGCAAAAAAAAAAAACATATATCAAAATGAACTTAAACCACAGACAAACAATAAAATAATGTAAATAAATCAAATTTAAATATAATCAAACCCTAGGGGAAAAGTTTTTGGAACAAAATTTATATCATTTTTGATTATTTAAAATTACAATTCCTACCACAATGATACAATGAACTATCCAAACTGGCACTACATGGCACTGTAACAAATTTAACAAATTTCTGAGCACGACATAAATTAAAGAAATATATTAGTTTACTAAGTTGTATGTATAAATGTTCAATTAGTTGAGTTAGTAAAACGCTTAATTAGCTATTTTAAAATTCCAATAACAGCAAAAATGAAAACCCGAAAAATAAAAACTTTCACAAAGAATAAAGAGTAACTAACCTGAAGCAACATATTAATATAATAATAAAGTCCTTCAAAAAAAAAAAAAAAAAGTTTTATTATACTTACAACACCGAATTCCTGTTATTTTCCGAGGTCTTCGTGGTAATAGGCGAAGCGTTTTTGTTTTGATTTATGGATTTTAGTGTGACGTCATCATTGACCCCACCAACCAAACCTTTTCCACCTTTTTTGCTGATACGGTGCAAATCGGGATTGTAGTCCTAAAATTGAAGAAAAACATTTTTATTGTAAAAACCGGTCATGTGTAAACAAATTAATGTACTATTAAAGTTTAGTGATTAATGCTATCTAAGAAAATGGAAACAAAAAAATTACCTTAATAACAGATCGAAGTTTTACTACTGTTATTAAATTATGAAGACGAAAAAGATTTTTTTTTTATTACATCTACAGAAATAATCACAATTTTTGAAAAACTAGCAGTAACTATGAAATATAATTAACGTTAAAAAAATATCTAGCTATTTTACATTTCTCTAACAAGGAAATTATTTAAACACAAAACTAGCAACAAATGAAATAGTTTGTTGTTATAATCATAGGGAAACAATCCAAGTGGCAAGGATCAAAAGTAATGATGATGTTGCAAAATTATGGTAATTGCTTGCCCAATTAACTTACGGAGGTTGCAAAATTATGATAATTACTTATTTAAAATACTTTATCCAAAGAGTGTTTAAGATGTTTATTTAGCTCATATAGTTGTAGGTGAAAAAAAAAACCTAGAACTTAAAAATTTCAACACCTTCAAAGCATTGCTTAATATTAACACTAGTATTAGAACTAAAAGAGAATCCCTCTATTATATATCGTGAAGACTCGCCAGCTACAAAAAATATGTCAGATAGATCTCAATAATGATTAGATTCTTAGAACATTGAGCAAGTTTAGGATTCCGGATTCAAAACAATTGATGGGGCATTTTATAGTTTCGAATATTCTAGTCACAATCCAACCAGTTCATAAATTTATGCGAAATAATTTAGTTAACCTCATCAGACTTCATTTTAACATGTTAGTTTACCATCATTTAGTGTTATTTATCATACATTATTTAACTAATATTTTATTCATAAATTTGTAACTTGTACAATAATACAAAGACAAAATATGTTGTAAATGGTTAATAAACTGAAATATATTGAACAAGATTTTAGACCATATAACCAAATTTTAAAAGTGAAAACAATAAGAATAAAGAAATAAAGATTATGTGCAAAATTTCATTGATGATTTAGTTCTAAAAAATTGACGATCTACAAAATGCGTGAGAAAAATTATGGCAAAAAAAAAATCTCTTAATAAAAAAACAATGAAACTGTAAGAACAAAAAACGTGACTAAAATCGTAAAGCCTGTAATGTAATTCAGAAAGAAAAAAAAATTTTGAAAGTTACAAAAATTTTGTCTTAATCTTAAGAACTATATTGCTCTTGTCAGATCTTTTATTCAGACCTTTAATAAGATTAAAATTTAAAGTCAGTCACTCTAGAATCCAGCCATTGACGCACTGATATTATTATATATATTTATATATATATATATATAATATATATATATAAATATATATAATTATATAGTCATATATATATATATTATATATTATAATATATATATTATATATATATAATATATATATATATATTATATATATATATATATTATATATATATATATAATATATTATTATATATATTCCTTAAAGAACCATCTTTAAGACATTCAGCAAGGGTGATTAATTAACTAACTTAAAATAAACCACCACAACAGCGTTCATGCTTCCTTCTCAATATATATATAATACTTATATATATATAATAATATACTCTATATATAATCATATATATATATTATATACTATACTGATAAATTAATTATATAAATGGTATATAAATAAGTAATAAATATATAAATTAATTAGATAATTATTATAATGAAAGTTAGTAATAAATAATATTTAAATTTATAATAATAAATTTTAATAGTAGAAAATAATATCATATTACTTTTATAATTAAACATCTTAATAAATTTTATATAAATATCATTTGGGTAAATTTATCTTTTCACTTACTTCTATTATAACAACTTTTAAAGAGCGAGTAGAGATAGAGCAAATATCGTGTGAAACATGGTAACGTGTGTTTAGTGCGCGCTTGTTAAATACGGGCTCAGATTCTTCATAGTATGTCATTTCATGATATATGATGTGAAGACAGAGCCATAGCTAATATACCTGTGCATGTATATGATCTCGTGAAAATATATAGAAAAATTTCGTCGTGATAAGTACGAACTTCGCTTCACCACCAGTGAAATCGTACGCATAAAATAATAATATATGATATAAAATAATATATTGGAATCATTTACTCTCTCATCTCTCTCTCTCTCTCTCTCTCTTCATCTCTTCTCTCATGTCACTCTCTCTCTGTTTTCTCGCATTTCACCTATTTACATCTTATCTAATCTAATCTATCTAATACTATCTATTTCATAATATCTAAATCTATCTATCTCTATTTATATCTTTATTACTATATATATATAATATCTAACTAATCTAATCTTATATATCTATCAATGTACGATATTTTTCACTTATGGTGGTCAGAGAGTGAAAATATAAATGATATTATAACTCATATATAATATATTTGTCATGTTTTAATAGTTTTTGGAATAGAGCAAGTTGAAGGTGTTATGTCTTTTAATGAATTATTATTTTAATATTATATATTGTATATTTTTATTAATTAAAGTGTTGTTTTACCTTTATTATAAGTAATAAGGTAGTGATATGTCAGGCTTTTAATATAGTACACAATCAATTTTAATAACAAATATACTAAATTAATACAATAAATAAATACAATAATAGCTTTTAATTGTCCTAGAAATAGGAAATATGGAGTTAATTATCTTTCAAATTGTTTTTCCCTTCAAATAAAATATAAGGACTATATTTATAATGTTAAAATAAGACAAAATGAAAACACTAGCCTTACAAAACATAAAAAATGATAAAGACGAATAATATAAAAGAGCCAATAGAAAGGGGGAAAGCCATAATTAATTTTTACCTTTATTAATATATATATCTCAGTGTTTTTTTTTTTTTCTTGCAAGGAAGAATAATAATTTTCGTTAGTTCGACTTACAAAGGATTTCCATATATTACATTTATAGCAAAAAGTCATCACAAAAGTCAAATACAAAATTGTATATGAATGAAATAAGCATAGCTAACAAATAATGTCTAAAACC
>JABUQX010022578.1:0-16409 GCA_015478945.1 Trachelipus rathkii | reverse complement strand
GGAACTCTTGTAGCTCGTTCTTGTTTTTTTATTATGAGCAAGCAGATTCTTCATTGAAGTTTGCTAACTATCATGTCAGATGTTATTTATGGTAACGGGATTGGATCACTGTCCAGTTGCGATACTTCTCATTTCTTTTTTAATGAATACGTCCTTATACAGTGTCAGACACAACATGGTCATGAATTATATGCGTTGTTTTTTAATTTTGTACCAATTCCACTTGCGTTAAGTGCATTCCGAGATCATGACACGTTTTTTTTATTGTCTAGCCTTATTGTGTAATTGTTCAGTAAGAGACATTCATCAATTTTTGAGGCCGCGACTTTGTCGATCCTTAGGAGTCTTCTGTTGGGAATGTTGAAAGTGGTGAACTGCTATCAATCTGTTACTTCATTTGATGGTAATGACTCCAAAATCGCTGCAAGTTTGGATTTATTGTTTCCCATCACTAGCAAACAATGATTTTGGGAGGGGTGAAAATTCGTAGTTGCTTAGATTGAACTTTATGTCAATATCATCTCTGCTTCGAGATGCTATCAATAGCCTAGACATAAGTGAGAGATCTGTTTTCATAGATACAATTTTGTCTTTAAGGACAACTTTAACATTTTTTGCTGACGCTTTACAAGTTTTTGTGAGATATTTCTTCATTGGAGACCAAAATTATGCTTTGTTGCTATTTACACGCTCTGCCATAAAAGATTATTCCAATTTTTGACCCACTTCTTCTATGTTACTTACAAAATCTTGCACGTCCTCCGGGAACACTCTTTGAGTAAGAATGTGGGTTAGTTGTTGGTTTTTACAATGAAAAGGGTTGGTAGAATTTATAAATGCATCTTTGAGTTTCAAGACATTGCGATCCTGGCGTTTTTGGGCAGTATCTAGAAGCCCGTGGTGTTTTGTCTGTCCAACATTTTCATCCCAAGCAACATTTCCGTCTCATTTGAAATTCTGTTCAGTTCGGGATTTACGAGGAAGAAACGATTTCTGGCATTATCATTTTGTGTAATACCTACCAGTCCCCCATGCACTTTCAATTTTCGGTTTTGTTGCTCTAAGGCTTCATCTGCACCTACGATTGACAACCCATTTTCCCTCTATGAAGTTTTTCCAGATATCTGGATCTGTTGATTGTAATACATCCATCTCAGCAAGATACAGTGAAATCATACGTGCATAATTTAGTCTATTAAGAGCAAAGAAATATTTCAGAAAGTCATGAAGAGAAGCCAGGCTGAGATCCCAATCAGATGTTCTAACAGATCTGATAAAGCACAACATAGACTGTACCATATCCATATATGAACACGCCATCTTGAAGACTGGTTCCACTGATTTCCTAGAACTCACAAATCTTTTAATTTCTTCAAGTATCATATTTTCTTTAATGAAAATGATTACTGCATCATGTTTCTGTTTAATATTGGTTTCATTGTTAGATTGTAAACTCACTGCCAGTTCATCCAGTAGAGGCTGTAACAAGGTAATTTTTCCCGGTTGTTCCTTGTCAAATTCTTCTAGAAGAAGAATATTTAATGTGGTTGTAGTTGTTAAATGGGCTTCAATAGCTCTCCTTATGTGTCTTCCCTCTAGTATTTGTTTCATAGTCACCGAGGAGTACAAATCGCATTCCACCCACAGCTCTGGTATTCCACTTCCACATACGAACTCACCAATTGTTCTAAGTTGAGCTATTATTATATGCAGTTCTCCAGGCTTCAATATCCATTTGCCTTTGCAATCTTCTTTTGCCATTTCAAGCTGCTTTAAAGGTTTATAAATTGCCATGTCAGCTGTAACAACGACTTTCTTTGTCGTTTTATTCATGGATTCGTTTAGTTTTTCAAGTTGCCTCATAACTGTTAACTGAACAGAACTATTAGTTGGAGACTCTGGAATTACTGGCAGCAAAGAAACTCTGGAAGCACATTTGATATCTCCTAAATAGCTGTTATACCAAATCCATGCGTGAGAGGAGATAGATATATCATTACGATTCAATGTGGATCTTCGTAATAGGAACCAAACACTGTCAAAACATATTGCTTTGTGAAGTAATTCACCATATTGTTGGACAATGTTGGAAACGACAGGTTCTGGACAACATGTATTCCAGTTCGTAGGTTTTGTACAAGAAAGGATTTTTGGTAAAGCATCTTCAAGATATGGTAATGGCAAATTATTTGATGAGGCCAATGATATTGGAGCATGTCGTTCAGACTCTTTTACATCTTAGTAAACAGTTATAGCCGTCCCATGAAATGTCCTTCTTCCATCAATGGTGTCTTCACAAAAGTCAATATTGTCCATAGCACAATGTATAAACCTGTCAGTAACCAAATCTGGTGGTATGTACACGCCATCATTGCTAATAATCCTATTAGCCACACTTCTTGCAATATCTGTTTCAATTCTCAGGACTCTTGAGTAATCAATACTGCACCCAACGTTATACATGAGTTTGATCAAAGACTGACTTCGTGTTGTATTATGAATGGTTAAGCCACAAGCCACCTGAAGAGGTAGGTCTCGACTGTGATGGAAACTTAAAGATGTTTTGTTTTCTACTTGTCTTCGAGAAAGACAGTTTGACATGAGCATCTGTGACATATTGCTTGCTCGTCTCTGTACATCTTCGTTCTTTGTTATTTGATTTTCATTAATGGTATTTTTTCCTGCGATACACCATTTAAAGAACATTTCAATTTCTTGTGGAACAATTTCTGCGAGACTTTCTGGAATAACACCATCAAATTTCCATGATTTTGCTTTAAAAATGTGCTTTCTTATGATGCTTGCAGATTCAAGCAATACATTCAATTCTCTCATCATTTCATCGCCACAACTTTCAGCTTCAGCAATAAGTTTGTCTCTAGTACATTTCATTGAAACTCTTTGCGCCTTGTTAGCCTGGTTTGGACGAGAGAATTCAATGTCTTTGTCTGATAGTTCTGTTTCAATGAAATCTTTAAGTTGTTTGCGTGTCATAACGTTATGTTGTGCATTGTTTGAAGAACAAATATTTAAATACGTTTCTTCCAGGACATCCATGCCAAATATTTTTAATGAAGTCAGTTCCTACTCCAATATATTTATAAACTCTACACATGCTGCCATTGAAGCAACATTTCTTATTCTGTTGATTTTGTGTCCGTATTCTTCGGTCGGAGTACGCTAGTGACATTTTTGGCCCAACATTTAGTGTAGCACATAACATCAATTGCATGAACGTCATTTGGATCTACAGCTTCGCTAAGCCCTACTCATAAAATGTCATCATTATTTAGTTCAACAGCATAGCGCAAATTTTTTCCAGCAGTATTAGTCGACACTTTTCTTAATTTAACTCTTCTAGAACCTGGCTTGTCACAAAAAAAAAAAAAAAAAAAAAAAAAAACGTTGTTCTTTTATATAGTTTCTTGTTTGAGATCTTGTTAATTTGATAGAACAACTTTCAGATGTTGAAGCACATGCCTCTTCCAATGGCTCATTTAATCTTTCCTCATGTTTCTTTTTTAATAGTTCAATATGCTTTTTATGGGTTATACGTTGATAACACGACCTATGCCATGCAATATTTTGTTTTTTCATAGAAGAAACACTAAAATCATCATCAAACTGGTTTACAATATTTTCGCATTGTTCATCACCATAACATTGTCTTTCAGCTATGCAATCCACAAGTTTCTTGTAAGTATCACTAGATGGATGAGATACTAGTTTTTCAGACGATGACGAGGTACAGAGGAGACAACTAGGAATATTGATTGTCTTCCTTTTCTTCGCCAAACTACACTGATATGCAGCATCCATTATTAAGTTTTTTTCTGGTTACTTCTCCAAGTTATCTGTAACATAAATAGAATTATATTAGCTTAATATTGAATGTATACAAATTTTAAATGCATAAATTACATGTACAAAGTTAAAAAAAATGATATTGGTGAGTAATATTGGAGATTTCAAGCATCTGAGTTAATTCTTTATTTAAAAGCCGAATTTCTATGTTAAAGGTCAGCCGTACACAAAGTACCCTAAGAACATGTTTTGTGTAGAATTCTAATACAAAATTAATTATTCAGTATTAGGTCACTTTGTCGTAAATACTGTATTTTACGAGATAAACATAAAAAGCCAGAGAGCGGCGCCCATCTGAAAAAACCTAATCTGAATATTGAACTGGGTAATTCCGGATTTTATATTCTTTTAATTTCTGCGTTTTTACTTACATTTCTCCCCATAAAAAAGGTAATTTTATATACAGAATTTCTTTCGGTACTGTTAAATTATTACGAGATCATTTGCTTAAAATTTTAAAAAAAATTATTTTTAAAAAATATATATAATATGAATATTATATATATATAATATATATATATATATATATATATATATATTATATTTATATATATATATATATTAATATATTATATATATATATATATATATTATATATATATATATTTATATTATATATATATATATATATATATTTATATAATATATATATATATTATATAGATATATATATATTATATATATATATATATATATAATAATTATATACAGTATGTATATATATATATATATATTATATATATATATATATATATACTATATATATATATATATAGTATATTATATATATATAATATACTGGTTATCCGTAGGTATATATATATATATATTTATATATATATATATATATATATATACTATATATTATATATATATATATTAATATATATATATATATATATATATATGGTATAGATATATATTATAGTATATATATATATATATATTATATTATATAGTATAATATATTATATAATTATATATATATATTTATATAAAAATTATATATATATATATATATATATAGTATAATATTGTATAGAATAATATATATATATATCATATTATATATTATATTATATATATATATTATATATATATATATATATAGCAACCTTGTTGTGTCATAGGAATAGGTTATTTTTTATTTCTATTAATAAACATATTGAATATCTGCAGGAAATAATACCAAGAATAGATTCCAATTGAAAAGTTCGATTTTAAATATTAAATTATAAATATTAAAAAATGATAAATAAGGACTCTGATATTTTGCAAAATCGCAAACCGAAGATTTCTGCCATATTGTGAGAGATTTTTACAAGTTTGGCTCTATTGATTGAAAAAAAAATTCCGTTTGGGCCTTGGGGCATTTCAAATCAAAAGATTCCCCTCCCAGAACCATAGTATATAATCACAGTATAAAAAATATATTAACATACAGTAGGTCTAGGGTTGGGAAAAAAACTGTTTTTTTCAAGAAAAAAAACGTTTTTTTCATGTTTTTTTCGTTTCAGTTTTTTTCGTTTTTTTCATTAAATGTATTTTTAAAAAATATAAAGAGGCTTAATATGATATTTTCACTTGCAAGTATTTTCATTTTCCAAACATGGGATACCTGGAAATTAAACAATATATCCATTTTTGATTTTTAGAAATAGCAGAACTACTTTTCTCTTATATTTTATCAATTGTTTTCGTTACAATTTATAGTTGGTTGTAGCCTGCAAACTACTGTTTATAGGCTTCTACTTACTAATTTTACTAAGTATTTTAAACATAACTCGTATCCCAGTATAAATCTACATATTTCTAACTTACTTTTTAAAACAATGTATATTATATTTATATAGAATGAGTCTGAATGACAAAACTCAAAAGTGATTTAAAGGATGCAAATGAAATAATAAAAAGTATTTGAAATTAAATGTATCCAAGATTGCAAATGAGGAGGATGATGTGATGAACTAAGAAAGATATTTATGGATTTGGAAGCTTGGCTTCGGCCCAGCTAAGGTATTTGGACCCCACTCCCAGACTGCCAGTCACTACTGAAGCCGGACGACTGTGCTCATTATCACTGGCTCATCAGCGTGATCAGCCACATTTAATTTTGATTATGACTGATAGTCTTGATTATCTCAGAGTCGTATGAAGTATCGTGTGAGAATGACAGTGGTGAAGGAGCCAGGGGCAGTAAACAGGACTCTTAAGCTTAGCTGCCTTAGCATAATCATCTCTCTCAGTTGGCAAATTGTTTTCAGAATTTCCTAGTTCTAGATTATGAGCAATAAATATTAGTTTTGCAACGTCTACACAACAAAAGTTACATTTCATGCGAGGGCCTTTGCTACCTTTTATTTCCTTAAAAAGTACAGTCACACGACTTTTTGTACGTGACATTTCTAAATTCTGATTAAATAATTATGATAAAAATGTTACTGAAAGCTAAAACAGAGTAAGAAAACATTAATGAAGCCACAAACAAAATATTATGAATATCAAAATTCAGAATATAAAATAAAAATATGGAAAACCCATAAAAATTTTTAACATAAACTCCGGGGCTTCCACCTTGTAGGAAATTGGAACCAAGAAATGTCCAAATTAGAGCATATTTGCTAAAACTTATAATAAAATTGTTCAAACATGTAAATTCCACAACTTAATTGAAAAAAAAACGAAAAAAACAAATTTTTACTTGTTTTTTTCAGGCTGTGTTTTTTTCATGAAAAAAACCGTTTTTTTTCGAAAAAAAAACGAGCTTGTTTTTTTCCTTTCCCAACCCTAAGTAGGTCAGATAGATAGGAAAATAATCGGACAAAATTGCGGAAATCCTCTTCAAAATTCATAATTTTCAACGGCTGCTTTCGAAAGAAAACCACGCCTTCATTTGCCTTGGTCGAAATGTAAGCAACGATGTGATTGGTTCATGTCAAACAAATATCTCATCTTCTTAATTTGCATCCTCCTCTTTACGGCGTTTTTGAACATAAAATAATTAAATAATTTTTAAAAAAAATACTAGGCATTTTGCTTAAAAAAATTTTTACCACGATAAATACTAAATCTAATTGTGATTATAAAAACAAACTTTTGCTATATTCAAAGCCATATTATATTTGTTTTACTTTTTTGGCCGCAAATTTTGACGCGGAAAAGTACACTAACACACACACAAGATGGTCCGAAAATTATAACATTGGATTGAAAAAGTATAATTTTAATTATATCTATATACTATGATAGTACGATATGATATAATGTTTTAAAATATTATTTCAATCAGTTTATTAATAAATAATATAATTTAGAAATATTAATTGCATTGAAAATTTAAATAAATATGTCATAATAAAATAAACTATTATAATTTGAAAAATTTGAAGTTTGTAATTTAAAATATATGTGTATGAAAATGAAGTACGACAAATTTTTTTGTCAATAGCAGAAACGCATACATATTTAATATAACAATATTATCGTAATTGTAAGGGGGTGTCTATGTAATATTTTTTTTAAGCTTAAATTTATTTGTATTTATATGTTATTAATTTTCTTATTAATTTCCGCATACATATATCATTATATATATGAAAAACTCTTTTCTAATTCTTTATAAATGGAGCTTAAATATTAATTCATGAATACATTTTTACTAAATTTCTTTATATATATATTATTTATATATATATATATATTATATATTTATATTATATATATTATAAATTTATACTATGTAATATTACTTATTATTATTAATTCTATTTATATTATATTATATATATTATATATATTTAAATTATATATATATATATGCATTGAGTTCACCTAGGGTTTTCAGGTTCTCTCTCGACTGATTTTATTCTCGAGTTCTTAAATTGGTTGCAGTGCCTTCCAAATTTTTCTTTTGGCTTTATGGCATTAGCTAGACGGAAAATAAGCATCCTACTAGCATCAATGGAGCACATGACCTAAATAAATTATACATATATATATATATGTTTATGTGTTATATGTTATTAGATAATATATATTTACTTATTTACTATTTTGTATATATAAATTAATTTATCTTATTTTATTTATATTATAATATAATATTATCTTATATAATATATTATAATATTATTACTTATATATATATATTATATATTTAATCTATTATATATATTATTATATATATATTCTTTATATATATATTTATAATTTTTCTTTTATATTAAATACATATTATTTTATAATAAATTATATATTGACCAATTTGACATCTGCTATGAAGAATACTATATATAAATATTTATATTAATTTTAAATTTATTCTGATTTGGCATATATATTATAGTTATATATATTTATATAAATTTCTATATTATAATTAGCTCTTTATTTTTTATATAATATTTTTTTTTTTTATAACTATTATCATATTTATATTTTGTAGTTTTTTATTTAATATTTGCTTTTATTTTTATATATAAATTTTAGTAATATATATATATATATATATTTTTCATTTTTGAAATCAGCATGATGAATTACTAATATTATTAATTTTTATATATTTTATTATATGATTTCTTTATATATATTTTATTATAATATTATTTCTTATATATTAATAATATAATTATTCTTATATATATCATATTATAATTATATATATATATATAATATAATATATTTTATATATATATATATATATAATTTTATATATTTCTTTAAAATATCATCATATTTATATTTTTTGCTTAATTTTAATTTTCTGTTATTTATATTTATACTTATTATATTTTATAAATTTCTTATTTCAAATATTTGATAATTTTCTATTATATATATATATATATTTTAATTATATTCTTTTATTAAATTTTTTACTTTATATTAATAATTATTTATTCTTATATTATATATATCATGTCGATGAGCCAAGATTTAAATGAGTAAGAATTTTGTATGGAATATTCATTGACTCGTTTCTGTCAGTAACCTACATAACTTCTATATGTCTAGCTTAAATCCTCTCATTCTTAATTATTTAGTTTTTAATTTCTAATCTTATTACATTTCTAACCTTTTTTACAAAGCGCGCAACATTATTTATATATAAACAATATTTTTAGTGCCCAGAGCACTCTAATCGATTCAATAAAAGTTCTCTTCGGTAAAAAAAAAGGTTTAATAACTGCTCTGGAATTTTCTAGTCTTTATTATAGTAACTATCATTCTTAAAAAGCCGATAAAAATATACATTAATTTACTTAACATGTTCATTAAATTATTCATTTCATTTAAATTCATTACAATAGATCCGAAAACGTGAAATCAATCGATTTCTACAAATATCAATTAAGATGTCAAAAAGTTAAGATCAGTTCCTTACTCAATTATTTTACATTACAAACACGCCAATAAAAGAAATAGCAATACATATAAAAAAGGTAACCAACAATACATTAAAATGAAACCTATCACAGTATGAATATTGCACTTCACTGAAAATACATTAAAATGAAACTTATCACAGTATGAATATTGCACTTTATCTTACTATAAACTATCCAAGTTGTTCCTGTAATCATTTTTCCTGCTTAACAGGAACATCTCCCTCTCCAACCAACGCCCTTCGGGAAAGGAGGCGCCACTCAGCTTGCCCCACCGGTAAGCAGTAATCTTTCACTATCAATTCAGTAACCCCGGCTGAGACACCCAAGCACCCGTTACTCCCTCCCGTTAGTTGTCCGTTGTTAAAGTCGAAATTCCTGCACTCGATCTGTTTCTAACTTTAATTCTCATTTACGTTCCAAAAAAAACAGTTCTCACAATCGTGTCTTAAGAAAATTAAAATCACCTATTATATATTAAAATCAACACTTTTTAAAAATAAACTCTTCAACCTTCACTTCGTCCGTTTCTACGGAAATCTGTTTACTTAAATTCGGTTTTAAAATCCAATCACCACCTCTCCGCCGATTTTCAGCAAAACTTTTCCTTCCTTCCGTGTTCTGTGCTGGTGTTAATCTACTGTCTGTGTTTTTAAATTTCTTTTTTCGTTCAACTCGTTCTTTGAACTTTACTTTTTTTTATGCTTTATTATTTTATAAACCTTACTCCGCTTACCACAAACTTCCCCCTTTAGAGATCTGGAGGTCCATCTCTTAGAAAAGAACAACTTACTTACTTCCTCCAATTTTTCATAAAAAAGCCGTTCCAAAGCAGTTTACACAACCCCCGAAGCCCTACGTGCCACCAGTCTAATCGATTCAATAAAAGTTCTCTTCGGTTAAAAAAAAAAAAGGTTTAATAACTGCTCTGGAATTTTCTAGTCTTTATTATTAGTAACTATCATTCTTAAAAAGCTGTATAAAAATATTACATTAATTAATTAATCTATTATTAAATATTTCATTTCATTTAAATTCATATACAATAGATCCGAAAACGTGAAATCAATCGATTTCTACATATCAATTAAGATGTCAAAAAGTTAAGATCAGTTCCTTACTCATATTTTACATTACAACACGCCAATAAATACAATAGCAATACATATAAAAACGGTTAACAACAATACATTTAAATGAAACCTATCACAGTATGAATATTGCACTTGAAGAAAAATACATTAAAATGAAATACACAGTATGAATATTGCCTTTATCTTACTATATAAACTATCCAAGTTGTTCCTTTAATCATTTTCTGCGGAACAAGAAACATCTCCCTCTCCAACCAAACGCCCTTCGGGAAAGGAGGCGCCACTCAGCTTGCCCCACCGGTAAGCAGTAATCTTTCACTATCAATTCAGTAACCCCGGCTGAGACACCCAAGCACCCGTTACTCCCTCCCGTTAGTTGTCCGTTGTTAAAGTCGAAATTCCTGCACTCGATCTGTTTCTAACTTTAATTCTCATTTACGTTCCAAAAAAAACAGTTCTCACAATCGTGTCTACAACAATTAAAATCACCATTATATCTAAAATCAACACTTTTAAAAAATAACTCTCAACCTTCACTCGTCCGTTTCTACGGAATCTTTTACTAAATTCGTTTTAAAATCAAATCACACCTCTCCGCCATTTCAGCAAACTTTTCCTTCCTTCCGTGTTCTGTGGTGTTAATCTACTGTCTGTGTTTTTAAATTTCTTTTTTCGTCAACTCGATTCTTTTGATACTTAGTTGGTTTATGCTTTATTATTTATAAAAACCTACTCCGTTACAGCACCTTTCTAAATCTCTCCAAATTCGAATTCAAAGAACTTCTTTACCCCAGCTACTTCTGATATTTATTTCTTCTTCGATAATCAACTTTACCCTCAAATTAACTCCTTGGCAATGGGTTCCCCTCTTTTAGCGAGTGCCTATTTAAAACACTACGAGTCCATCTACCTTGACAAAGCCTCCCCCAATATCAAACCGTCCTATTACAAATGTTATATGGACGACACCTTCCTCCTTTTCTCTGATGCACATTAAGTCACACCTTCCCCAAACTTCCTTAATAAACAGATACCCAATATAAAATTCACTAAAGGAGAGGAATCTAACAAAAGCCTAATTTTCCTCGACATCCTCAGTACAAAAATAAACTCTTCTGATTACAACACAAGCATCTTCAGAAAACCTACTTTTACCAACTTGTCACTAAATTTCTTCAGTCGCGTCCCTTTCTTTATAAACGTAATAGTACAAAAACTTTAATCTTTAGAGCCTTCCATCTAACGTCTAATTATCAAGACCTTCATAAAGAATTTACTTTCCTAATTAAATTTTCAACTTAAATCTCTACCCCTCTTCATTAATTTATACGCTAATAAGATTTTTTGAACCAATCTTATTCTATTGACAACCTTATTCTGTCCCTATCAAAACAGCCAATTTTTTTTTTAAACTTCCTTTCTACGACCACCACTATATTAAAATTAAAAATGAACTACTAAAAATTCTGCAAAACTGCTATCCCCATTTTAAATTTACTTTTGTCTTCATCCCCAACTCCTCTATAGGCGCCTACGTATCTCATAAAGATCCTCTACCTGCTCCGTTACGTTCTTCAGTCATTTATAAATATCCCTGTGGTGTTTGCAGGAGCACTTATATTGGCAGAACTCAGTGCCAACTCTCTGTCAGGGCTGAAGAACATAGAGGGTGCTTGGCCAGAACCGCTACATATTTTACATCACCATCCCTTCCAGCATTAGAAACCATAGTTTCACTAAAAACATCCCATAAGTATATCTCACTACACAATTCTTTCACAAATCAGCTAACAACTTGATCTAAAAATTTTAGAATCAATTCACATAGCCAGTCTTCACCCATCACTTAATAATGATAGCGGTGCGTTTCACCTGCAACTGCTCTAGTTAAAATTTTGCATTTATAAAGTTGTTATTATAAGACTTCAACAGTCCCTTTACCTACAAGTTACCTAAATATTATTGTACAATGTTTGTCCTAAAGATTTAAGTGAATTATGTTTCCCGAAACGTTAAGACACTATTCTTTCCTTCCAGAACATTTATTTAATTATCCGATTTCACATAAATAAATAGTCTGTATTAAATAGATTTGTATTACTTAAATGATATTACATTAGTATATGCTTTGAATTGTTTTTTTTTTTTTTCTTTTAGGTGGGAAGGTTATGGGGGAGGGAGGGACGGCTTTTTTTCGATAATTTTCTTTTTAGGAATATTTTATTTCTTTAGTATGAAAAATATTTTTCTTTCTCAATCAAAGAGAACTTAAAAAAAATCTTAGTTGAAAAACTTGAATTATTATCTAAGATAATTTAAATGATTTATTAGTTTTAATTATTTTGTTTAGATCGAAAGGTTTTTTTTTTATTTTTAAATTATCAAATTTAAAATCAATTAATCTCATAATATTATACAATATAATTTTCACAATGATATTTTGTTAAGATGTATTTTGCTTTACTTCAAATAATTTCCTTTCATCATAGATAAATTTGATATTATAATTGGTTTCCACATCCACCTATAGGCTTATAATAGAATATATAATTAATTAGATATATTATGCTCTCTATATTTATATTATTATTATATATATATATATAATTCTTAATATTATATATTATATATATATTTATTATATATATATATATATATATAATATATATATTATTATAATATAAAAATATCATATATTTATTATAAAGTTATCTATATTTGTATTATATATATATATATAATATATATTATATAGTATAATAATATTCTGATATATTATAAATATTCTGATTAATATATATCTGTTTAATATTCTATATTTATAATATATAGAATATATAAAATATTTTATTTTGTAATATAAATTTTTTATTCAATTTATATTTTCTACATAAAAATATTATATATATAATATATTGTAATATATTATATAATTTTTCTTATTTATAAAAATTTTAAGTGATATATAAATATCTGAAACCTCTTTATCATGTATGGAGAAGTTCAAGTTTTATCTATATTTTAATTCTTATAATATCTTTAATTTATTAATATATAATTTGTAATATTATTTCTTTTAATATTTATAGATCAAATATTGTTTGATAGTATTTTTTTATTATTTAATTTTCTTTTTATAATTTATTCTTTTATTTGATTAAGGTCTTTTTTTTAATCTAGCCATATATATTGTAGATTTGGAAACATATTATATATATATATATATATATATAATCTAAGTAATTTCTGGCACATGTTTTTTTTTTTAAATTTCTTTATATTATCTATATATAATTCTTATATTTAATTATCTATACTAGCATCTTTATATCATTTATCAGTTGATTCAATTATATATTTTATTTTCTTTTATATATATATTTTTAGTATAATCTTATATTTTCTATAATAATCTTTTATACTATATTAATATATTTTACTATATTAATGTAAAATAACTGTGATATGTTTTCTTTAGAATGTATAATTTTTTTTATAATATATACTTTATATTTTAAAATAAGATATTCCAATTTTTAATCTCTTCCTAAGTATAAATCTCTCTTCCAAATTTTAAATTTTCTTTATTTAAAATCTTTTATCAAGATTGAAAATGAATTATATAATTCATTTGTATATATTATTATATTTTTTATTTTTTTCTCATTATTTTTAATTGTTTATATAATACTTTTATATATAATAGATAATCATATATATATAAATATACATATAATATTTATTTAATTTTTATTATATTTCTTATTAATTTTTATTATTATATAATATACTCATATATTTTAATATATCATTTGTGTTTTTATCATTATATTTTAATGAATTTTCACGTACAGGTTCCTTACGTCAGATTTTATTATTGTATGCATTGTTCATAAGGATAAAATTAATAATAATTTTTCTCTTTAATATTAATATTTGTTAAGATAAATTATATATTTAAATATTATCTTATTATAATTTCTTTTTATATATATATTATTGGTAAATGGACTTTATTAAATTAAAATGTTTAAAATTTCTTTATTAATTTTCGGTTAGGAGAATTCTTACATTATTTAATTTCTTTTAATTTATTTTATATATAAATAGATATAATTTATCTGAAATAAGTAGAGAAACACACAAAATATTCTTTAGTTCTTTCAAATTTTGTAAATCTATCTTTCTTCAAATTATATTTTTACTCTTATATTGTTGCTATTATTTTATATTATTAATACTTCTATTATAGAGATTTTTTGTTGTTGCTTCTTTGAGTGGTTCTTTTGTTCCTCCTCTAATGAGGTAATATTTGCTTTTATATTTCAAACATATATTATATTTCTTAGGATGAAATTTATTTGAAAAATGCTGGTAGAAATATCTATTTATCTGTATGAAATAATTTTATTTTATAATTCTTAGATTTTAAAAAATATTCTAAATATATATTTAAAATTCTTCTAGCAAAGAAAACTTTGTTATTGAAATTTCATTAATTAATTTAATTTCGATAAACTTATAATTTCTCTATATATAATTTATATAATTTCTCTATATTTCTCTATTTCTCTAATTATTACATTTTCTCTATATAATTTATCTATTTAATTTTCTTAATAGTTATTTAATTAAATTTTATAATTTCTGGTAAATCTTCTATTGTACGTCTATAAAATATTTTCTTTTTGGTAATTTCTATAGTATTTGTACTCTTATTATATATTTCTATTTACGTTCATTATACCGGTTCCATAATCAAAGATTTAGTTAAGACTTTGGTCCGGATTTGGGATATGTTGACCTTGTTTATTTCAAAGGTTTGGCATATATTTGGATTTTCATTTTAAAATTATTAATTTCACCCTAAAATATTTTTTTAAATATTTTTTGCCAATACAACAAAAATCTCAAGATTTATTATTTGTATATAAATTGGTTAACTTATAATTACAAAGTGAGTGACAGTACTAATTTAAGCCATTTTATATCATGAAACAATTGAATTTTTACAGTTGCCTAATACACAAGGCATTAACATTTTATATAGAGTTAACAGTTGCCTCATACAAAAGGCATTTACATTTTATAGAGTTAGCAGATGCAACGACGAGACTTCCATAACACTAAATCAGACAACCTTTATTCTAAACCTGATTCCCGAAGACAAAAATCAGTTATATTAAATTAACAACTTACAAAATTATGGAATAGTAAAGTAGAAATATATTTTCCTTTATAACATTTATTCACGCAGTAATTATTTTTGTTAAATATACAAATAATGATTAAATTGAAATAATTAAAAAAAACCGTGTAACAACAATAACTAGTAATAAAAATAATTACTACTTTAATTAAAGCTCTCATTAATATTCATACTTAATACAATATATAAAATAAAACTATTTTGTATTCCTAAATATTAACATATTTCCAACTCCAAATTATAAGAAAATTCTATTTTTACTCAAAAAAAATTCTCCATTTTGAGGACTTCTCCATTTGTAATTTTAGTAGTTAACCATTTTGTCGAATCGACATGTCCTTTGCAGGGCTTTGCCTATCTTGTTGCTTCCCGATCTGTCTCTTCCAACTTCCCTTATTGCTTTGGCTGGTGCGGATTATGATCACTGGCAGTTAGGATTTAGATGATGATAGTGATCGTGTGGCTGTGAATGATTTTCAGTAGTAGTTCTTAGGTTATCAATTATAATTGGCATCGAAACATCATTGGCCGAGAGGTTTGGGCCCATGGAACCCCATTGTGGAATGGGAAAAGGGTTTTCCCAACTTAAAGGTTGATAAGGGTCATACACGGATGGATGAAGAGTGAATATTGATGTGGGTCTATTATCAAATGCGTTGCTGGCTGAGGGTGAGAATATACAGCGACTCACGATTTGAAAAATTAATATCAGCATAAAGTGGATAAGGATGCTTATGAGGATGGAAGGAATGAAGGGGCTAATAATTTTGATCTGGAGCTGGAACTCTGGTGCAATGAGGCTGTGGTTCCAGATTCTTGGAATCTCAATTCTTTCCCAACGAATTTTTTCATTTT
>JABUQX010022577.1:47500-57500 GCA_015478945.1 Trachelipus rathkii | reverse complement strand
ATCAATCATTATCTTTGAACAAAGAATTTATTATTAACTGTTAATACTTTTTGTTTATAAATTTTATAACTATCAAGTTTTAAAATAACTTTTACTAAAATTTTATGAAATTTTATTAAAAACATATATTTTACGTACCTTAAAGCAATAAATCAGTAAATCAGTAAGGTCAGCCCCTAGCACCCCTCTACACCAAGCTATGCCACGTTTTGTTCTATGACTTACCTGCTTTACATTCATCTTAGCGCATGTAATAAAGTATAAAAAATAACAAAAATAAGTTCTTCTCTGCTAACATAACATGTATTTTATTAAAATCATTCTAAGTTTTTATTTAAAATAACAATTATTCACTTACATTTATATTATTCGCTCGATGTCAACTAAAAATATTTCAAAGTTTTTTTAAATAATTCGGATTTTCTTTATTATTATTATCTATGTACATTGACAATCCATCACGAGAAAACACAACAACCCGCACTCCTTACAGATACGAAACTGACCTCTCTCTCTGTAAAATGTGTTGAAATAACTACTTTAGGTCTAAAATTAGGATAATCCTTTTTTGTAGCCCGCGGCGATTTAGGCCTAATTCCCAGGTCAAAATATATTTCAAACTGACCTTTTTCTGTAAAATGTGGTGCAATAACTACGTTAGGCCTAAATTTAGGCCTAAATTTAGGATAAGCCTTTTTGTATCCCATGCTGATTTAAGCCTAATACCAGGTCAAAAGGTAATTCCAGTATAGACAAGAATCGAGAATCAATGTTATTATTATTTTATAAATATATTTCAAACTGAAACATGCTGGATCGGTAAGATCCTTTAAGCTGGTCTGTACTGAAATGTTTCCTTACTTGTGATTGGTCGGAGTAATCCTTATCTCTATATGACCTCGTATGTGATTTGTCGAGAATTATTTTATCGTCTTTTGAAAATTAACTTTGTTCTTTAAACTTGTATTTGAGCAGGTGTGTTTTATTATCTTTTAGACCCAAACTCATTTTAAAATCATAGTCATTTTAGCTGTTAAGCGGTGCACAAGTTATCTGATTTGTATTAAAAGTGTTTTATTTTTACTAAGGTATATCATATTTATAATAAAATACTTACATTGAGGAATTAATTATTAATTTCACTAGAATAATAGATAATAATTAATTCACTAGTTCATAAGCTAACCACCGGGCTCAGCATGAGACCCACCCGCAAAGGCAGCCACCCCCGCACCCGGTGCGTCCCGCCGCGTCCCCGCCGCCGCGTGCGCCCGCAGGCGCAATTTCCGCGTACCCGCCCGCAGCGTGCGCCCGCAGGCGCAATATTCCCTCGCGAAATTATTTATTTAGCAAACACACTATACCACACAACGCACAACATATCACACACACACGCACACATACACACATACACACACAAACACGCACACTCACTTACACATATAACGTATAATTTATTAAAACATTTATTTTATTTTATTATATAACTTAGTGTTATTTACTTCATCCTATTGTTATTATTATTAGAACACACAATACACACACACACACACGCACACATACACACACACACACACATCACACACACGCACACTCACTTACACATATAGCGTATAATTTATTAAAAATTTTATTTTTATTTTAATTATTATACTTAGTGTTATTTAGCTCCATGCCTATTGGGTATTATTATTAGAAACACATACACACACACGTCACACCCACACATCACACACATCATACCACTTACACATAACGCACCCACCCACTCGATATTTTGATGCCTCAACTTTGATGCCTCAACTTTGATGCCTCAGTTTTGATGCCTCAACTTTGATTCCTCAGCTTTTGATGCCTCAACTTTGATGCCTCAGCCTTTTGATGCCTCAGCTTTGATGCCTCAAATTTAATAACTTAGCTTTGGTACCTCAGCTTTGGTGGTTCATCTTTGATGACTCATCTTTGAAGGCGTCATCTTTGATACCACCTATTTAATGATTCATCTTATAAGCAGTTACATTTACCATAGAAACTTACACTTACACTTATACACACATACACTATATCTCTTATTCACACATACGCACATACACAGACACTTACGTTCACCCATAGACACTTACACTCACACACACAATATATATATATATATATATATATATATATATATATATATATATATATTAATATAATATATATAGTATATATAATATAATTATATATTATATATATAATATATATATATACTTTAAATTACGCGAGGGAATATTGCGCCTGCACGGGCGCACGCGGCGGGCGGGGACGCGGCGGGCGGGGACCGCGGCGGGAACGCAACACAGCGGGTGCGGGGGTTGGCTGCCTTTGTGGTGGCTTCCCATTGCTGAGCCTGGTGGTTGCGTTTATGAGAACTAGTGAAAATAATATTACTTATTTCTAGTGAAATTAATAAATTATTCCTCAATGTAAGTATTTATTATAACTATATAATATACACTTAGTAAAAATAAAACACTTTTAATACAAATCAGATAACTTGGGCACCGCTTAACAGCTAAAATGACTATGATTTTAAAATGAGTTTGGGTCCTAAAAGATAATAAAACACACACCTGCTCAAATACAAAGTTTAAAGAACAAAGTTAATTTTAAAAGACGATAAAATAATTCTCGACCAATCCACATACGAGGGTCTATATAGAGATAAGGTTACTCCGACCCAATCACAAGTAAGAAAACATTTCCTTTTTTACCCTGCTTAAAAGGGATCTACCGACCAGCTCAGTTTGAAATATATTTATAAAATAATAATAATAACATGATTCCTTGTCTATACTGGAAATTTTGACCTGGTATTAGGCTTAAATCAGCCATGGATACAAAAAAGGTTTTATCCTAAATTAGGCCTAAATTTAGGCCTAAACTAGTTATTTGCACCACATTTTACAGAAAAAGTCAGTTTGAAATATATTTTTGACCTGGAATTAGGCCTAAATCGCCGCGGCTACAAAAAGGATTATCCTAAATTTAGACCTAAAGTAGTTATTTCAACACATTTTACAGAGAAAGAAGTCAGTTTCGTATCTGTAAGGAGTGCGGGTTGTTGTGTTTTCTCGTGATGGATTGTCAATGTACCTAGATAATAATAAAGAAAATCCAAATTATTTAAAAAACTTTGAAATATATTTTAAGACTTGAGCGATCATAATATAATGTAAGTGAATAATGTTATTTTTAAATAAGAACTTAGAAAGATTTTAATAAATACATGTTATGTTAGCAGAGAAGAACTTATTTTGTTATTTTTATACTTATTACATGGCTAAGATGATGTAAAGCAGTAAGTCAATAGAACAAAACGTGGCATAGCTTTGTGTAGAGGGCTGCTAGGGGCTGACCTTACTGATTTACCGGATTTATTGCTTTTAAGTACGTAAAATATATGTTTTTAATAAAATTCTCATAAAATTTAAGTAAAAGTTATTTTAAACTTGATAGTTATAAACTTTATAAACAAAAAGTATTAACAGTAATAATAAATTCTTTGTTCAAAGATAAATGATTGATTAATTATAGAAGTTTTAAGAAACTTTGAATAATTTTTGTTATTCTTTGGATGAGTCAGAGAAAGGTCCTGATTTAAACAAAACTTTAAATGTTTTTTAATAAATTTTATACGTTATAATGTGTAAGTGGGAGTGGTGCCCGTGGTGTTGTGTGTGTGTGTGTGTGTGTGTGTGTGTTTGTGGTGTAAAAATGTGTGTCATTACAAGTGATTTTCTGGGTGTGATGTATACCCCTTGTACGATTGTAAGTAAACTCTGTGTGCGAGTGTAAGTAAATCTGTGTGTGAGTGAAGTGTAAATGTAAGTGTCATAGTGAATGTGTGTTTAAGTATCATAGTGAATGTGTGTATAATGTAAGTGTGTGTGTTTGTGTGTGTGTGTGACCGCATGTGTATAAATGTTTATATAAGTGTCTATGGTAAATGTAAGTGTCATAGTGAATGTGTGTATAAGTTCATAGTGAATGTGTGTATAAGTGTAAGTGTGGTGTGTGTGTGTGTGTGTGTTTGGTGTGTGTGTGTGTGTGTGTGTGTGTGTGCGTGTGTGTGTGTTATAAATAATAATAACAATAGGCCTGAAATAAATAACGAAAGTATAAATAAAAATAAAAATAAAAATAATAAAAATAAATAAAAATAATAATAAAAATAAATAAAAATAATAATAAAAATAAATAAAAAGTATTAAAACAAAATAAAAAACATAATGTTAATAAATATATGAGTTAAAGCAGTAAAACATGTGAGTTAAAGCAGTAAAGCAGAAAGTTAAAGCAGTAAAGCAGAGAGTTAAAGCAGCCAAAGCAGAGAGTTAAAGCAGTAAAGCAGTTAGTTAAAGCGGTAAAGCAGTAAAACAAAGCCTACTAATCCCTGGTAACACCTCTATTGATTTACTGAATTACTGCTTTTAAGGTAGGTAATGTTAATAAATATATGAGTTAAAGCATTTTGTAAAAACATGTGAGTTATAAGCATTATTGTAAAACATGAGTTAAGCATAAAACATGAGTTAAAGCAGTAAGCAGTAAAACAAAAGCATACTAATCCCCCCTTGGTGCTAGGTAACACCTCTATTGATTTACTGATTTACTGCTTTAAGGTAATGAAACCTTAAAAACGTAAGTGAGTTAAAAGCAGTAAAACATATGAGTTAAAGCAGTAAAACATGAGTTAAAGCACTAAAACATGAGTTAAAGCAGTAAAGCAGTAAAACAAAAGCATACTAATCCTCTTGGTGTTTGGTAAAACCTCTATTGAATTTACTGATTTACTGCTTTAAGGTATGTACATGTTAAATAAATAATATGATGTTAACAGCAGTAAAACATAATGAGTTAAAAACATAAAAACATGAGTTATAAGCAGTAAAACAATGAGTTAAAGCAGTAAAGCAGTTAAACAAAAGCATACTAATCCCTTAGGTGTTAGGTAACACCTCTATTGGATTTACTGATTTACTGCTTTAAAGGTATGTATGTTAATGTTTTTAATAAAATTTCCTACAGTTGTTAGTAAAATAAAAATGTTTATATTTATCATCAGACACTCTGGTTTTTTTCTTCTTACAAAACAATTTTTTAAAAATTTATAAAAATTAAAAGTATTAAGTAAAAAGTATTAAAGTAAACAATAATGTTAATAAATATATGTGTAAATAATAGGTCTGTAATGAGTTACAGTTTTAGTCGCGAAAATGTTTTTAATAAAAAATGTTTAAGTATGAAATAAATATGAATGACTCATAGTATATGAAAATGTTTTTAATAAAAATGTGTAAGTATGAAATAAAAATGAATATACTTATAGTATATATATTTTTCAGTCGCAGCGGCGGGTCGCACCTGCGGTGCGGGCCTCCATCCTTTGGGAGGGCGGCTTGCTGCGGCCCTGTGGGCAAGCTTTGATCTAGAAGGTAGACAAAAGATGAGTCATCAAAAGATGAATCATCAATATGGTGGTATCAAAAGATGACTCATCAAAATGAGTCATCAAAAGATGAAGGCAACAAAAAGAGCTTCGGAGTGTGTGAGTGTAAGTGTAAGTGTACCTGTGCGTTGTGAGTGTTAAGTGTCATATGGGCTAAGTTAAGTGTCTATGGCGATGTGTAAGTGCTTATAAGTTGTTAATATAAAATACTAACTCATAGTAGGAAGCATTCTAGCAGATTGTATATACACCAATCGATTCCTCATACCTTATTACTTAGGGTAGGCACCCATATTAGGGCTATTCTAGGCTCAGGGAAGGCTAGAAAAGGCTTGAAAAAAGTGGCACTCAGTTGGCACTATGTGGCACTCAGTTGGCACTATGTGGCACTCACTTGGCACTCATTGGCACTCACTTGGCACTCATTGGCACTCACTTGGCACTCACCTGGCACTCCCCTGGCACTCATCTAATACTCATAGAACACTATAGAACATCACTAGATACTTCTTACGGTGATTGGGAACCATCACAGCCATCAAAAATTACCGTGGTCAAAATTGACCCATGGTAATCTGGCAAGGTCAAGGGCGAAATATCATGTTCAAACAAGGGTAAAGACATCAAAAAAAGGGCTAAGTCCCTAAAGGAAGGATAAAAAATTACCGTGGTAAAATTGACCCATGGACGACCAAGAAGGATTGGTCAGTTTTAGTGTGTTTGTACGTGAGTATAAGTGTAAATGTAAGTGTCTACGGGTAAATGTAAGTGTTTAGTGAAAAAGTGTCATAGTGAATGTGTGTATAAGTGTAAGTGTAAGATGTATGTGTGTGTGTGTGTGTGTGGTGTGGGTGTGTGTGTGTGTGTGTAAGTGTAAATGTAAGTGTCTATGGGTAAATGTAAGTGTCATGTGAATGTGTGTATAAGTGTCATAGTGAATGTGTGTATAAGTGTAAGTGTGTGTGTGTGTGTGTGTTGTGTGTGTGTGTGTGTGTGTGTGTGTGTGTTCAAGTTAGAAAGATCCATACATGCGTTCAAGTTAGGAACGAAATATGTGACGGGTGGGACACGAGTGGCCAAAAATTGGCGTGGGCCAAAATTGACCCATGGTATATGGCAAGGAGAAGTCCGAAATATCATAGTCAAACAAGGTTAAGACATCAAAAGGGCTAAGCCCCTAAAGGGTGGCCAAAAATAGGGGTGGCCAAAATTGGAGGCCGAAAAATTAGGGTTGTCGAAAAAATTAGGGTTCTCAAAAAAATTAGGGTTCTCAAAAAATTAGGGCTCTCAAAAAATAGGGTTCTAAAAAATAGGGTTCTCAAAAAATAGGGTTCTCAAAAAATTAGGGTTCTCAAAAAATTAGGGTTCTCAAAAAATTTGGGTTCTCAAAAAATTAGGGTTCTCAAAAAATTTGGGTTCTCAAAAAATTTGGGTTCTCAAAAATGGGGCTAAGTCCGTATAGGGGGGGCCAAAAAATAGGGGGGGCAACTCGTACAAACGGTTGCTTAAACGCACGTTTGGCGCGCCCTTCGAAGAAAGGGCGCAAAAAAGTAAGGCCAAAAAGGTAAAGGCCCAAAAAGGTCAAGGGCAGGTAAAAATTCGAGCTCAAAAAAGGTCGCGGTCAAAAAATAGGGTTCTCAAAAATAGGGTTCTCAAAAAATAGGGTTCTCAAAAAATTAGGGTTTTCAAAAAATTAGGGTTCTCAAAAAATTTGGGTTCTCAAAAAATTAGGGTTCTCAAAAAATTTGGGTTCTCAAAAAATTTGGGGTTCTCAAAAATGGGGCTAAGTCCGTAAAGGGGGGGCCAAAATAGGGGGGTCACTACGTACAACGGTTGCTTACGCAACCGTTTGGCGCGCCCTTTCTTCGAAAGGGCGCCAAAAAGGTAAGGCCAAAAAGGTAAAGGCCCAAAAAGGTCAAGGGCAGGTAAAAATTCGAGCTCAAAAAAGGTCGCGGTCAAAAAAGGTCGGTGAACTTCATTACCATTTTTGGGCATGCAATATGACGCTCCTACTACTTACGCAATACCAACTTTACATCTATTCTTTTTCTCTTGTGGTTGGCGAAATCATAAAGTACCTATATTATATATATATATATATATATATATATATATATATATATATATATATATATATATATATATATATATATATATATATATATATATATATTTATATATATATAATATATATATATAAATATATATATATATATATATATATATATATATATATATATATATATATATATATATATATATATATATAGTAGTTACTGGGCCACTTGAGCGCTACCACCCTTTTCGATATGAAGGAATAGAGATATTGGCTTCAAACTTGGAAATATAATACTATGTATGTGTTAAGATCGAAACAGGGTAAATTTCAGTCCTCTAGGATGTTATAAGGGGGGGGTCGCCCCGAGGTCGACGTGAATATTTGCGCTTACGCCCCCTTGTGGCGGGATCTGAGCGAGCGAGATTAGGCCTAAATCGAACACCTGGAGGTCAGACAGACCGAAGGTCTGTCTGACCGACAGCACCAGACCGAAGGTCTGTGTTTGTCTGTTTGTCTGTTTGTATTATTTTATTATTATTATTATTATTATATTTTATTATTATTAATTATTATTATTATTATTAATTATTAATTAATTATTATTATTATTACATCGAAGAGTTAACCCGAAGGGTCAACTTCTGAAGTTGTTTTTAAAAGCCTTCTACGGTTCTACATCTAATTTATCTCCTCCGTATGCCCCGCTTCGTTCAGTTTTACGCACTTTGGCTTAGGCTCCGGCTCCGGCTCAGCCTATGGCTCCGATATATATCTATAGAGGTTAGAGTTATCGTATCGGGTTAAAATTTGGAGGAGGGTTAGATGGTGACGTAATCTCGTCGTAGACGAGGTTACGTACCTGGGTCCCCCGAAGGGGGGACCCACCCCCTAAAAAATTAATTGCTAATCAAAAAGGGTGAAATTTGGATAGTGTATAGAAAAAGGAGAAAGGAGTCTGAATCTATAGAGTTTGCAGCTGTCAATGCACCGGTGGTGGTTCCAGTGCGGTGCTGGGATAGTAAATATTTGTATAATAATACAATATTGGTGTTAAAATATATGTTTATAAGGACGTAGATCTCAACTATGGGTGTTATAGCCTCTCTCTCTCTCATGGCAATGCGTTGTGTGTCACCAAGCCCCGGTCTGGTGCGCGCGCGCGCCCGCAGGCGCGCCAGCCAGTGCAATCCGGCGCGAAACCGGCGCGTGCGCGCGCCCGCAGGCGCACCCGCCGGCGCGATCCGAACGCGTGTGGCGCGCAACGGCCGGCGCGAACCGACACGGAAAGGGGCGCGTGCGCGCGCCCCCGCGTCCCGCATGTGCGATCCGGTACGAGAATGCAAACGTGTTCTGTTTTCAACTTAATTTTTTTTTCAAAAATTTATTATTTTTTATTTTATTTTTAATTTATTTTTGTTTTTACTAATTTTTTTTAAGCTTTTCACGTTTATAACGTAAAAATTTTCGTTTTTACATACCCTAAATCAGTAAATCAGTAAATCATACCATCATCCAACCCCCCTTCTGTTCATATGTGATCTATTGATCTATTGATTCAGGTCATATTTTTATTAAAATTGCTGGTTTTTACCATACCTAAATCATGTAAATCCAGTAAACTATACCATACATCCAACCCCCCTTTCTTTTCGATATAATGATCTATTGAATCTATTGATCTATTGATCTATTTGATCTATTGATTCAAGTCATATTTTTTATTAAAATTGCTATGTTTTACATACCCTAAATCAGTAAATCAGTAAATCAAACAACCCTCCCCACTCCCCCTCACCCTCCCTCTATTGATCTATTGATCTATTGATCTATTGATCTATTGATCTATTGATCTATTGATCTACTGATTCAGGTCATATTTTTCTTTCGTATAAATAAGTTCTCTGGATAAAAGAAGGAAACGAAAGAAGATTTTTGGGTGTATTCGCTTGTACGAACTCGGTTCTGTGAAATTGGATACCGATTCTGGTCTTATCTTCAACACTTCTCCTAGGGATGTTTCGAGCAATGGACATTGGATAGTCGTGTATAAGAATAAAAATAATGTTGTATATTTCCTTGACTCTCTGCATTTAGATTTTATGTTTAGTAATCATTATGTAACATCTTTTTTAAAATATAATAATGTTCAATATGTTAAGACTTTATGTTTTCCTGTACAACCCATCAGGTCTAATTTATGCGGTGTATACTGTATTTATTTCATTATATGTTTTTTAAGTAATGTTTCTTTTAATAAAATTGTAAATATATTTGATGCTAAAAATTTATGTTAACGATTATGTAGTTACAACTTATGTTGTAAAGGCTTTAAAATAAAAACCTGTTTTCTTTTCCTTCTTTTATCCAGAGAACTTATTTATACGAAAGAAAAATATGACCTGAATCAATAGATCAATAGATCAATAGATCAATAGATCAATAGAGGGAGGGTG
>JABUQX010022577.1:0-40000 GCA_015478945.1 Trachelipus rathkii | reverse complement strand
ACTTGTAAACCTGCTGGCTGGCTGGCTGGCCCAGTGTCTCTCTCCATTATTAGGATACATTTCCGGGTCAGAAGTTTTTGATGACAAAATAAGGAATATTAACTTAATTAATATGACTATGGTTAGTTTTGACGTCAAATTATTGTTTACCAATGTTACTGTGAAACTGACTATAGGGTGGCTGGAAGAATGATGCCGGGACAACCACACGGAATTTCCAGTGACATCAGAAAAGTTTTTTGCCTTAATAAGACTTTGACTATCCCACTCTCATTTTTCTTTCAATGAGGAATTTTACTCACAAAAATCAGGCCTAAGTATGGGATCACCGCTATCTCCAGTCCTCAGCAATATTTGCATGTAATGTTGAGAAATTCTTGAAGATGGTTCTGGTACAACCTCTCAATTGGTACAGATATGTAGATAACGTCTTTACTATTCTGTCGGAGAGTATTGCTATAGATCTAGTATAAAGAAAATTGAACTCATTTGTGCCCATCATTAAATTTACTGCGGAGAGAGAAAAGGAAGGTTGTCTCCCATTCTTGGATACATTGCTCATACGAGGGAACCATGGAAAAATACACTTTAAAATATTTAGAAAAGCCACTCATGTTAATAGTTATATACATTGGTTCTCTTCCCACTCTTTACAAACAAAGAAAGGAATAATGAATGCAGCCCACAATATCTGGATGAGGAAATTGCATACATTAAGAACATATTTTATAAACTTGGATACCCGCAAAGAGTGATACAACAAACCTTGAGTGCATCAAAGAGGAGTTTCTACTCTGGAATTCGAAATCGCAAGGAGTATAAAAACATTTTACCGTTACCATGCCCTGTTGAAAATCTGAAAAAGATTTTGCCCTCTGACATTACTGTCGTCCAAAGTGTCTCTTCAACTATTCGAAGAATGCTGTATTATAGAGATAAGAAATGTGACGATATACAAGTGGGCTTCTTCTATAAGATACCGTGCAAAGAGTGCGATTCCGTTTACATTGGTGAGACCAGACATCTCCAGAAGAATTGCACAACATAAGCAAGCATTAAACACCGGTGATGACAATTCTTCTTTACACCTCCATCGCTTAAATCACAATCATAAAATATATATTTAAACAATTCAGAATTAATTTTTAAGGTAGAAGATTTAAGTAAAAGAAAATTTTTAGAAACATATTTTATTAACAATGTAAATAATTTTAATATCAATGAAAATTTGGCAATTGATAACTATGTTCATATAATTTTAAGAAATACTGGCTTAGGTGTTTGTTTTTTTTTTCTTTACGAGAATGACTGCTTTGACGTAGCCAACTTTTTAGGAGTCATCATTATTTTATCCACATTTTATTTTTTCTTTGCCTGAAAGATGGAGGTGCCTTTGTAACCTCCGAAAGCTAGCAATTATAATATCGTTTTATTGCTATACCGTTTTTATTCCTCGGGGAGTGTGCAATAATTAGCAACACGGTTATATATATATATATATATATATATATATATATATATATATATATATATATATATATATATATATATATATATATATATATATATATATATATATATATATATATATATATATATTATAAATTGTTTTAGTTTTTTATTTTTCATTTATAATCAAATAAAACGAGAAATCAAAGAAAGTGAAATAATTATGTGAACTTATTTTATCTAATAATTCTTTTTCCGTACTTAGATTGTAATTTATATATATATATATATAATTTTTATTACATACGACTTATTTATTTTAATGTTATTTTATAATTTTGTTTATTGAGATACAATATTTTTTTTTATTATTTGGTATATTATATTTTATCATTTTGTCCATTTTTATTATGCGAAATTAGTCGCGCGTTTTCTTTTTATTTTTCCGCCTGCTTTAACTGACCCGCGAAAGTTTAAAAATGACAAGAATTTAGTTTTGGTAAATTTCTCCCCATATACGGTGTGACACGAAAAAAAACTGATATATGTTAAAAACTAATATACTTGACTTGCGGTCAGCAACTCTTTTATATATATTAAAGATGATGCTTAATAAAAATTAACCAAAAAAATATCAAGTTGTTTCACTCTCATTAAAGAGATAACTATAGAAGGATTCTAACGACTTATATTGCTGGTTCATTAGCCTCGAGTAACTACCGTCACATATAGCTTCTGTAAGCGAAAAAAGGTGATTCCAACGGAGAAAGCAAACAATAATACCTCGGTACCAGTCTATTTATGTTTCACAAGGTAAAAGGAGTTATTACCTGAAATTTCAAAAGAACAATGAACTACTACCTGTGCAGTGGAGGAACAAGGAGAGATAACTCCCAACACTCCATCCACTACATAATTGGCAGAGCTGGGCGCGCCTATAATTTTTTTTGAGTGCGCCTGCGCCTATGCGCCTATGCCGCCGGACCTAGTGCGCCTATATTTTTGTCACATCAGCGCCTAATTCGCCTTTGCGCCTATGCGCCTTTGCGCCTCTGCGCCTTTGCGTGGCTGTTTGCTAAATTTATTTGCAAAGTAAACTTTAGTGCGATAATAAAAGCATGCTTTTATAAGGAAGAAAAACACATTTATTAATTTTTGTAATTAAAACATCGTAAACTAATATCTACACGTCCTCTTCCTCCTCCCTGTCCTCCTGGCCCATGTTTTTAGAGTTTCCAGCGCGAGCGCTGAAGGAGTTGAAAATTTTCAGAGCCATAAGTGCCAATTTATTTGTAGTTAAGAACACTGAACTAGTTATATATATATATATATTTATATATATATATATATATATACTATATATATATATATATATATATATATATATATATACTATATCTTATATATATATATATATATATATATATATATATATATATATATATATATATATAAAAGTTTTACACTAGTTTTTAGAATGATACAAGTTTGCCACGCTTCTAAGTTCTAACTTTTAAGGGTAAAAAAAAATGTAACTTTTGTTCTGTTCATAGGCGCGGCTAGGCGCAGAGAATTGGCTGTGCGCCTTTGCTTAGTCCGCCTTTTTAAAAATTGTTGCGCCTTTGCGCCTACAAATTGATAATGCGCCATACAGCCTTCTGCCGAAGAACAGATTGAAGAATCTATAGCCGGAATAAAGGTGAAACCTCCAGTGTTTTCTGAGACTTCAGTTCTACCCTGGTTAAGAGTTTAGAGGCACAATTTCACCATGGAAAATTAACCTCGGAGAAGACGAAGTACTTCCACGCTTTCCCCAGCTATCCACAGATGTCGTTGATCGTATCTCCTCTGCAGAACTCGATGCTCAAGCCTATGAACCTTTGAAAAAGGCAGTCATTACCATCTACGAGTGCAGACAGAACATACCCTTGAATAAATTGGCGATCTAGCAAATGATCTAGTTGTGTTGGTATTGTCCGCTCCTGTCGTGGCAGTATCAACAGTAACAACTACACGTGCAACTACATCAGCAGCAACAACAACGACAACATTGGCTACAGGAACACTTGTAGGACTGCGTCCATATAGACAAAATTAAAACCCCACTTTTGCCGTGTCCTCATTTTTTTCGCTCAACAGGCAAGAACGAGCGGGCCGTGGTGCAAGTGGCCCGACAAATCTAATGTTCAGGTGCAACCCTCCTCTAGCCCCTCTTCTAGATCATCTCCCACACCAATGGAAAACTAGAAGAGCTAGCTGATTGCTGCGCTATAATCAGTTCGCAACTTACTATCATTGTCACAATATTCGGCGCAGATACTCACTTCCTATTGGACACCAGCGCTTCCATTTCAAGTCATCTTCTTCGATGGTAACCAGCATATCCCTAATGCAACTAATATCAATTGTTCTACAGCCAATGGCTCACCTGTCATGTGTCATGGTGAAATAGACATATATAACGATCAAGAAACTTCGTCGAGAATTTAAATGAACTTTCGCAGTAGCTGATATCGCAATGCCAATCTTGGGTATGGATTTTCTACACCATTACCATTTAATTATCGATTGCAGGAAAAAAAACTCTATAAGACACAAATGCGTCTCTTCTGGCACCTCTTCAAGTCCCTTCTGAGGAAGATCCTTCATTACAAATCAACGCTAATATTGAATACTCCAATATCTCATCTTTGCTTCAGGAGTTTTCACTGTTAACTTGTGACTTGACGAACATCAAGTTTAATCCAAAATGACTTGTTCTTTGCACAGACTGGTGATTCTCCTCCAGTGTTTGCAAGACCTCGTCGTCTTTTTGAGGATAAACTAAAAGCAGCAAAGCAGGATTCGACATTTTCTTGAAGAATGGAATCATTAGATCTTCCAAGTCTTCTTGGGCTTCTCCGCTTCATCTGGTGCCAAAGAAAACCTCAGGAACTTGGAGCCTTGTGGTAATTACAGATCTTTGAATGCCATTACTAAAAGAGAAGGGTATTCACTTCCTCACATTCAAAGTCTCTCGCAACGCCTAGATGGATCATCAATCTTCAGCAAAATAGACCTCCAAAGAGCATATCACCAAATTCCAATACGACCGGAGAACATTGAAAAGACTGCCATAACAACTTCTTTCGGTCTTTTTGAATATGTATCTATTCCTTTGGTTTGAAAATACTTCATTCTTACCCTCTACAAGATAATCTTCAAGTATGGTGTGATACCTCCTCAGCTTTTCCGCGACTATTTTTGACAAAACCTTGTCGTGAACAGATCTCCAACAATTTTCATCAGATGTCTCATCCTGGAGTTAACGCTTCTCTACGTTTTATATAGACTAGGTATTTCTGACCTAGCATGAATCGTGACATCAGAATTTTTGGTTCGTGCTTGTCAGCAGCGCCAACTTTCAAAAATTCAACGCCATATGAAACCACCTGTTGCTTCCGTGGAGATTTCATCACATCGTTTGAAACAGAACATATCGACATCGTGGGACCATTACCTCCATCCCCTTTTACCAATATTTTAGTTCCAGTTTTCAGTAATCTTGTCACCTGCATCGACAAAAACACTAAGTGGACAGAAGCGATTCCTCTAGTGAATACGACTTCAAAATTCGACGCATTTACCTTCACGCAATGGATAGCAAGATTTGGAATTCCTCTTTATGTAATCTCAGATAGAGAACCACAGTTAGTTTGAGGAGAATTTTTCACCGAACTATCAAATTTGATTGGATTTCACAGACTCCGGACAAGCGCTTACCACCCTTCAGCAAATGACTAAATCGAAAGATTTCATTGATCGCTAAAGAGTGTAATCATGGCTCGGAAACAAAACTGGTTACTCTTTCTTTCAGTCATTATGCTAAGTCTTCGTTGCATTCCTGATGAATATGGATTCCCTCCTTTTCAAGCAGTAACTCGAAAAAACACCTCTTTGTCCTTTAGAACTTCTTCAAGTACCTAAAAACAGAGATTCTTACAACTTCATGAGAAAATTTATGGCTCACATGAAACAACTACATATCCATCCCGCCAGTGCTTCCCCATACATTCTTCGAGTCGATCGCATTCGAAAGTCTAGAAAAACCTAATTCTGGCCCTTACAAGGTTCTTTAACGGATGGATCGATGCTATAAGATACAACTTCCTTTCGATTGGTCGTTTGAAAACTGCAGTACTCCCTTCAACTCCTCAGATGGTTCCTCAGTTGGACGATGAAAAGCCTTCGCAGATGGTCCCTCAATCGGATAAAAATTCACTTTCGCAGATGGTTCCTCAATCGGATAAAAATTCAACTTCACAGATTTTTCCTCAATCGGATGATGATTCGACTTCATAGATGGTTCCTCAATCGGATGATGATTTGCCTTCACAGACAGTCACTTCATCTTCTGAAAAACAGGAACAAGCTCTAGTGTCTACATGAAACCCAATTCGTATGTTGCGTTTTAAGTAATCAATGAAGGGTATTTAAATTTAATTTAGTGTTTAATGCGCTCCGCTCCATTTTTTGGATGCGATGTGTTATGTAGTGATATGAGCCATACAGTGTTAGTTTTCTCTATCTGATAGAAAATCAAGGAAAACAGAAATCAAAGAAAGTTAAATAATTGTGAACCTATTTTATCTAATAATGCTTTTACCTCAACTATATTGTAATTTATGTCTATAATTTATATTATATGCGACATTTTTTAATATACTATATAATGTTTGCTTATTGAGATAAAATGTTGTTGTTTTTTTTTTACTATTTGGTATATTATATTGTGATCTTTTTGTCCATTTTTATTATGTGAAATGAGTCGCGCGTTTTCTTTTTTTATTTTTCCGTCTTTTTTAACTAACACGCAAAACTTTACAATTGACAAGAATTTAGTTTTGGGAAATTTCTTCCCAGGTATGATGTGACACTAAAAATTTTTATATATATTAAAACTAATATACTTGACTTAAGATTCCGACTCTGTTATATATATACACATTTTTTTTTTATCTATCTTAGATCTAGTTGGTCTCTCCAAAAGTGGGTACGCCGTACCCTCCGTGGTACGCAAAGTGATACTTGGGGCGAATACGCAATAGAAGTAGTACACAATCACCACTATGGGAGTGGTAGAGAGGTGAAAACATGAATATTATTTGAGTATAAGCATATCAATTTATATATCTACCGTAATATATTATACCTTATTATATCAGTAAACCTATATACCCCATACTATATCTCATATACCCTCTATCTACTATATTATCAATTACCTACTGTATCAAAAAATTTCACTCAAAATATATCATCATATATTACTAGCTCAATGTTCTAGTAATATTATTTTTATATTATATATATATTTTTTATTATATTATTTTATTTATATATCATATGGGAAAGAATAATAAATATATATAAATTAAATATTTATCCCACCTACTTATGAATAATTTTGTAAATAATTATTAATTATATTATATATATATTATAATTAATAGTTATATATATTAATTATTATATTATAGTAAAATAAATTAAATTAGGGATGTGTCCCGAATAATTAGAATAAGTAATTACAGGTATTCGGTAACCTATTCGTCAGGTACCAAAATACACGAATAAAATCGGTATTGATTCGGCAAGTTTTTGCCGAACTATTCGGCTGCCGAATAGTTGACTTTATAAACAATAATTTAATTCTAATCAGATGAATAGGAAAAAAGTTATTTCAATTTAAAATTGAATTTACAAAACTTATTAGTAGAAAAACTTAAAAAAATATACGCCAAATTTTAAAGCACATATGGCGAAAATCTTTGTGATTTGTCAGATCCTACAAGGGCCTTTGACAGTATTCAATATTCCAAAAAAATAAGATTCATTTAGTGATACGAGGTATGGACCACCTATCTGTAGCGTTATGGACGGGGAAGTTACTTGCTTATCAATTCATGTTTTTATTCACTATGTTGTTAATCTATGCATTCTACGATTCGCAATATTTTAACCCTTTCAGAATTCTGTAAATATATTTTTATTTACTTGCAGAAGCATATCCTCTCATTTTCACGCATTTCAGCAACGTTTTAATTTAGGGTACCTATTGATAACTTTATCAGATGAGCTGATGTGTACAAAACAGCATAAATTAATTCAAAGACGTTTCTACTCGCTGGAACAGTACTTATGATATGCTTAAAAGATTGTTTGAACAAAAGTTCCCCTATCCATATACGCTGCCGAATGCAATCAGAAAATGTTACTGATTTTCAGTGGCAAATTTATTCCATTTACTTGGCATTTGACAACATCACTAAAGCAAGCATTAAACGTGAAAGTAACAGTCGTCCACAGTGAATCCTGTCATTTGGCATAAATCTTTATTTTAAAATAAGGCAATTATAAAGTAAAAGCTCAGTGGAAATAATTACACTCGTTGAAAAGCTTTAAGAAATCAGTAGAAAAAAAGACTATCTAAGGTTTCTATGTGATAAATCTTTGTTGTAGCTCTACTTCCTTAGATCTGCGATTCAAGCTAATTTTTTCAACATGAATTAGATGAATCAGTAAAAAAATATGTTCGTTGAGGCATGGAAAGAATGCATGAAAATTTTTAGCTCCTACTCTTCTGCTGACGATGATTCACGTAGTGTGGAAAGTAAAGCTGAAACTTTAGAAAGATCCATTTTCATTTCTTTAATGGAGTTGTTTTTTAGAAGAAATTGCTGGCAACCTGCAAAAAATTCCTCTATATTCATGAAATAGAAGTGAGAGTCAGAAGAAGTCAAATTCTTCTGTGATAGTGATTATGTACATAAAAGTAAAGGCTGACATACGAAATTACATTAAGCCACAATAAAGCCCAAATATATAAGTTTGGACCTACTTTGATCAGTGAAGGGACTCGATATTCCCTTCAAATTGGTGGCAAAAAACACTGGCAAATAGTTTTTATGAATTTGAAAAAACTAGCAATAAACAATACCTTCAGCTCCACCGTCATCTGTTCGAAAGTGAAAGAATATTTAGATAAACCGGAGGAAATATTTATGAAAAGCCACAAAAAATAGGTTATTTCCGTCTGAAAATGGAATAACTGCTATGTTGTCATTTTACCTAGAGCTTCATAACAAATGAAGTTATGTTTATATCTTTACTACGAAAGCTTTTTAATTTCTCATAATTAATATTTTGGTAATATGAAGAAGGTTTTGCTATAGGTAAGAAATAGTGATTTACTTTTTGTTTTATTATTTGTATATAACACTGGTAAAACATGAAATTTTTTTTGAACGGGGTTTTGCAATTGATTATTGTGCTGATGGTTCCAAAATATGTAATCGGTTTTTGCATATCACATCGCAATTGTGAGATATTGTGGTGTGAACACAGATTTGTAAAATTTTAATGATTTTTTACCTTTTTTCAAGAGGTCTATCACAATTATTTGGGATGATATATATATATATGTTTATTTTATATTATATTTATTGTATATTATTATTATATTAGTATTATTATATTATATATGTAGTCTAAGGATTTTTATATATATATATATAATATATATCTATATATTTATTAATTATGAGATAGAGAGGGATAAATATTAGATATTAGGCATAAATAAATCCCAAGGGAAGAGAAAACAAAAATCGCAATGATATGAGAACATGACCTTTTGATAGGTATATAATATATAAATATGTTAATTAAATAAACTTTCAAACTATGAATATTATAGAGCCATGAAATCTGAGAATGAATTTAATAGAAGGGAATGGTTTAAGTTTTGTAAAATAACCCTATCGGATGGTAGTACTTTTCTCTTCGTAAGACGATCTCTGTGCATCTGAACGTATGAAATATCCCTCATCAAGCTCCAACAATAGTCGGCTTGCCATCATATTGAATATCCCTTTGCCCTGGTAAACGTCCTTTACCATGATACTTTAGATCTTGATCGTGCAGCGTTCACGCCTGATCATCACTAAACTATCTGCTTAGGGTTTATCCGGAAACTTTTTTCTTAGGTGAGAATGTAAGTAGTGCAGTACTTATAATCTCTTTCTCAGTTCTCATTGAGAATGTAAAACTGTCTAAGCAGTCTCCTCCTGTACAATTGCCTTTTAGCTGGGCTCCCGGCTTTACTGTATCACACTCATTTCACACTGGGTTTTTTCAGAAAATCTGTGCTACATCTGAAAGCTGAGCGCACGATCTTGCCTCTATACACAGTTCTTGTTGTAGCAAAGTGCTACTTGAAATTTGCAAAAGCATCCGGGTAGGGTAAGTGTCCGTATTTGATGGCCATCAAATATCCCAGCTGTCCCATATATTTTCTTCTCGTCACTCAGACGCAGGACAACGTTGAGCTATAATAGTCGGAAGCATTCACACCATCAAGGTACACAGGCCCGCCCATTCCCCACAAACACTTGATTTTCCATCAAACAAAATTTTTATGTGCTATAGTGGAAGTAAGGAATGTTCTCTCACTGTACAACCGCGCAGTTGGTTCACAGTACGATGTCCTGTCACGCTGGCGTCAAGGTTTTCCTCGGTGGACCATTCTCTTTGGTCCAGTGATCCGTTGCCGCGGGCCGGCTCATCCCAATAGTCACGATAGCATAGAGGATATTTGTGAGAACCTGCTGTTCTGACCGAGCAAATATTTTTAACCCATTTTGAGGACGACGGCCATATATCATCCATGGTACGCTGATATTGTAGCCGTCTCCCAAACTGTCCGTTGATTTTGTCATACTCCTCTCAATCAATCCGTAGCAGAGTACCTCTATCTGGAACGAAGCATACCTGTGCCGTTGTGTAAACAACACACAAACTTTAACTGTTTCTTGGAAGTGTCAACAAACAGTTGCCACTCACGTGCAATCGTATGCTGGGACTCCCATAGCGAGTAGTAGGCCTGCAAATTCACTGCAATATACAAAAGTTACCATCTACTGGATAGAGCCTCCGAAGCTCTGCTTGCTCTGTTTAAACGATAATAAATATTAAACTCTTAAGTGCCTAATGGTCCAGTAGTCATAATTTTCATGCAACCTTTCAGGCCAACAGTTTTTCAGGAACAACTTCGTGGCATGGAGTCATACAAGATCGTTCAGTTCAGTTCACCCTGGGTGAACAACGACCGACCATTCGACTGTATTTCAGATGGATGAAAGACATCATCATCCAGGTAATTGGCATCCATACATGTAGACGTAACTAAAAGTTACCACATGCTTCCCAAATATTGAAAATAAGCAGTAAACTTGCTGCTACTGTTTAATGATATAAAGTGCCGAAGGTTAACGTCTATACAAGCCTATCGTAGTGTGCACATTTGAATTTTGCAACATTTATCCTTTAAGGGAATATGCAAAAATAGGGAAATTTGTATATATGATACACGAAAACGGGATTTGATACAGCAAATACGAGAATATATATGGAATCTAAAGCAACCTCTTGAATTACTATATATCTTGCTACAAAAGTCCATCCAAAAGAAAAATTTCACCTTTTTTTGTTTGATCAGTGTAAGTTTTCTTTATTTTTTCCCTAAGATGGATGTACCTAGAACCTTGTAAATATACTATATAACGGTCTCGAAGACAAAAGTAATCACGTTCCGTTTTTATTTACAGTTTATACTTTATAGGCCGAATAATTCGGTTTATTCGGTATTAAATAGGCAAGGGTCGACCATACCCTAATATCCCTAATATATTATATATATATATATAAATTATATTATAATATATATATTATATAATATAAATATATATAATATATATATATAATATATTATATATATATATATATAAAATGGTCATTTCACTTGGCTCAACTTTTTCCATGCTTTCACTCATTTCAATTGTGCTCCCTTCGTTTGTGTCTAGAGTTGCCTCTCACCTACAGCTGGTGTCCGTCAATTCTTGAACCGGATGTAGTCGTTTGCCGATTGTCTCAGTGGGGTTAACGCGGGCAATCTTGTCGAAATTTAGGAAACTCTTTGAAAATTTCGAAACTTCTTCTATTAACTTCCCTCTCTAAAACAGGCCTTCCCAACTTTCCCTATCGCCTTCGGAGCGGCCGGCCGGGTATATGGTGTCGACATCCTTGTAATAGCGGAAGCCATAAACCATCATGTCTTGGACTAAACATAAATAGTGAAGTGTATTTGGAGGTACCTATGCTAACATCTGACACCGAAGTAAAGGTCATAAGATCAAACCTAATGAAAAATTGTAAAAAAAATGATCGGTGATGTGCTTAAAATAGCCGTTCAAAGAAGCTGCCGGAAACCTTCCTTCTGTTCAGCGATTGCGACGAACTAATTTTTGGAAATGCTTCTACTAAACAAGATACTTCACGTAAGATTAGGTATTGGAATTAATAATGTTACTGGTTTCTACTCGCGATTTTGAGGGGTATAATAATCCGTCCACACCTCCTTTGTTGGATAGAGTTGAAGCCCAAGGTCTAAGGGGCCTTTGTAAAACTGTCTCATACTTTCCTGACTCCCCCTGACCAGCTCTGTTCTCTGGCGACGTGACGGCTTGAATGTGCCCACTAGTCTCTTTAAATCTATAGGTATTACATGGCAGAAATGCTAGCAAGAGAATTGACCTTTGTTCGCCATTTTCTTCCCAAATCAACAACTACTATATTCTTTACAACATCTCTTATTTTCCATCAGGGCGTAGTACCTCCCTCTGAGTAACATACAAGGGTGCATCGCTCTCAACAAAATGAAAATTGTTGTGAAAAATTGAACACTCAGACTCGTTCGTGTGGTGCCTCCTTCTTTCAAACCACATCTGTTTTTCTTTTCATTCCTTCTTCCATATTCCTCTATTTAAAGTCTCCGGCGTCTGCCGCCACCTGAGGGAATGCGATAGGCAAGGGACGGGTGGGTTTACTTTCCATTTATTTTAATTTGTTTTTGTTTTTTTGTTTTTTTTTTGGCATTTTTTTTTGTTTTTTTTGCCCCCTCCTTTGAAAATGGGCCCTGCCCCTAACTAAAAGATTTCGTGTAAAATATATATATATATATATATAATATATATATATATATATATATTATATATATATATATATATATATATATTATTATATATATATATATATATAAAGATAGATATAAAAATACACAAATATACGGTCCGTATTTGTTTACTTATGTATTACAGCATATTTTCGTTTCTCTCTTTTAACATTTCCGATTATTGATATTAGATACATCTTTAAGTATGAATATGTATATAACAATCATTAATAATGAGACCTGCGGGGCTGGAGGAAAATAAATTTTTAAGTTGAGCCATAACAGGAGCAAAATAAATCGAAGGCAGTCAAATCTGTTGCAAAAATGATTCATTATCAAATGTTTTTTATATTTGTAATTTTAAGAATAAATAAGGAGGTTAGTAACAGTCACCATTCTTTTTCATAAGTAATAACTTATGTTTCAATAACAGCAAATGAAGCAAGTTATAACTGGAGCGGGGAAACTTTAAATATGATGGGGCTAAAAATATCAATACATCAGTTAATCATCAACCGCAAATTAGAAAACTTTTTACAGATCCTCACTTCACTGTCAATGTTTCTCTTAACGAAAGTATCATATACATTAATAAAAAAACCTTAAGAATAACCTGTATGCGTTCATATTTTTGTCAGTAAGTCCCTGTAATTTCATTATGGGAGTGCTATATCGGCACCCTCCAATTCTTCTTTATGTGGTGTCCACACCACCTGAGCTCCACCAATAACTCTGGATCCGCACACCAGCTTTGCACCGGATCCACAAATTAGTTTTGCAACAGTTCCGCACCAGGTCTCCAATCGGTTTTGCACCAGGTCTCCAATCGGTTTTTAGTTTGGTCTCCAAATTGGTTTTGCACACCTGCTTCCATACTAGGTCTCCAACAGGTTTCCATACTGGGACTGCAACAGGTCTATACTGGACCCCGATTTTTCCACGGGACACGAATCTCCATAATAATCTCCTTTGCACTCCTTCATTAATCTATTCCATATTGCCATCAACTGATCCAGGACACCATTCTGCCAATAACGATTCCAAGAGTGATCACAACTTAATAATAATAAAATTGAATATACTAATAATATATAATAACATAATATACTAATAATTAAAAAACATTGCTTAACGTAATAAATATTACACACTTTTACTGCGTCATTCACTCACTCTATCATACTAGCAAAACCATACCGGTTAAATACAAAATAATAGATAATCACATATAAATAATAGAATAATAATAATAATAATAATAATAATAATAATAATAGAAATAATAATAATAATAATTACTAATATATATATAATAAAATAGTAGTTACAACCTTAATAATTCTCAACTTGAGTAACCTATACTTAATGTCTTAAAATACTGGATTAATTCACTTTATTTTTATAAACGTATAAACTTAAATAAACTTACCCGATTCACGTGGACAGCGAAATACTCCTATAATTCCATTAAAACTCCTTGTGTCAAATTACCTCCAACACTACACACTACGTCCTAGTGATCCAGGGCAAAATTTCTGCCAATAACGATCAACACTTAAGCACCTCCATGACTGTCTGCCAAAACATATCTTGATTTTCGTTCTCAGATTTCTCCGTAATCACAACTTTCAAATTGGAAGTTTACTTGGTTTATAACCAACTTATATAATATATATATATATTAATATATATATATATCGAAATATATATATATAATACTATATATATATATATACTTAATATATATACTATAATCCTGCAGTATATTAACATTTAAAATATATTATATATAATTATATTATATTGATACTTTTGGGCTAGTAAGTATATTATAAATTTAGAGACCAAGTTATTGTAATAATATATAATATATATATATATATATAATATAATATTATACTCCATATAGGATTAGTATTTGGAACTAACGTTTAATTAATTATCTCTTAAGTTACATTTTTTCATTTTAATTTATATCACTGTTATATTATTATTAATTTATATATTATTATATTATATAATATATATATATTATAATATATATATATATTTATAATATATATATAGGTTTTTTGTGACAACGTAGTTTTATCCTCTAACCTTATATTTCTCACCATCCTCCTGTAGGCGTATGCACCCTGTCACTGTCCTTTCACGAAGCCCTCCACGCGTCGATCGAATGGCTGTAAACCTCTTTTCCCCTCCGCACCTCCTGCATGGGTCATTCTCGCCTGTATTACTCTATTCACCACTTAGCTTACTCTATATAGTACGTACTATCTATAATACATATATATACAATCCCTCCGCTTCCCCATTCCCTCTCTATTCCTCTACCGGTCTAGCAACTCATTATAATAACCATATAATATTTTCGCACAATTTATAATGCGCTTCCATCTCATACACTCAATTTATCCTCATCTTCCACTCAAGTTCTCAATTATATACAAGTTGGGATCCAAATCCAAATCTCAGACCTTAACTTATTGTTACATTATTTCATCATCCTCCTACTATCTAATTTTGTCACCACCCAATATCAATCTTAATACTTTTCATTTCGCATGCCTGTACTAAATTTACTTTTAGCTTTTTGTATTTTAGTGTCCAGCCTTCGATTCATTGTTAATATTGGACTCTCATTAATGTTGGTAATATATATTATTGGTTATTGACTTTTCTCGATATAATACGATCCTTTGGAAAAGGTACAAATGTCGCAAACTATGTCCCATTAAACTTTCCCAAATTCTATGGTTATCAAACTCCTGTAACATATCATTTTCTTATCTCCAGATCACTTACCTAAATATTCAAATTGACTCGTCTGTTTCAGTACTTCTCCTTCAAATTCTATATTCAACTCCTCCTGCTACCTGTTACCTCACCTTAATACTACTTATTGATTTTCATTCTCTTCTCAAATAGCACCTCGTTTCCATACCACATATAAAACCTCTGCAGAGCCTCCCTTGATTCCGAGATCAAACAATCCTTATACAGCTCTATCCAATCACGTAATCGTAAAGATTCTCTCTATCACACAACCTTAACTTGTATCACTTGCCTATTACAATTAAGTGTCCATAAAACGTTATTGAAACATAAAATTGGAGGCAAAGTAACATCTATTCCCACTGTTATTGTAAGTAGCCTTGTTGGATTTCCAACGCAGGTCTACTAATCATTCCATTCTGTCCATTTTCCTTCAGAATTTCCCCTGCCATTAAAGAGTTTCTAATCAAGTTGGTAGGTAGGGTTCACCACCAAGTACTCACTTTTCCCCAAGATCTCCACAAGATCCTCCCCGCACGAATAACGGTCGACAACGCCAATTTTCTAAAATCGATAAAATGCTACAAATCATCCTTTCAACGGTTACACATTTTTATGTCATTTCATCTTAACATCAACCTTCTTCTGGGATAGGTAAATTATCATAATTAATTGTCTATCTTCCGGTCGAAAACACATGCTGGCCATTCAATATTAAAAAGGTTAGTATCCAGTTATTTTCGAGACTGTGTCCCTCAATACATTCTCTTCGTTGCCATACATTCCACTCGTACACCTTTTGCAATATGTGGCACCAAGGTCAATTCCCGACTCATAATTTTTACAGTCGATTTTATCAACTTTCTTGTATATAGGACACATGCCCATTTATTCCAATCCTCATGTGTTTTTCCTAAGTTACAAGCATATATATATATATGTATATAATATTATATATATATTATATATATATATATATATATATATATATATACTATATTATATATATATATATTATATATATATATATATATATAACCATATTATATATATATATTATATATATTATATATATTATAATATATATAAATATATATATATATATATAATATTATATATTATATATATATATATACTATAGAACTGTTATATTTTATATTATATGTGTAATAGTAAAGGGGTACAACTTATAATTAATTTTCGTCTGTTGGGTACGCAAGGTCAAAAAGTTTGGAGACGACGCTGGATACTAGACATAAAAAAATTCCTCCTGAACATCGTGGTGTAATTATTTTTTTAAAATTCTTAAAACCGTTTATTTTAGAAACTGAAATTTATTTAGCGAGGTGTCGAGCTATAAAAAATTTCAAATAGCTTCTTAATTGGAATTAAAAACAAAAGTTTATACAAATATTATAAACTATGTTTAACAGTAATATGAAGCATGTTGCCTTTATCGTATTCTCGTAACTCTCACTTGGAACACTTCCCCTCCAAAAGGGCTTAATTCTCTAACCGGATATGTTACTCTTGGAGGCAGGGGCAAAATGTAAACTTAGTCGGGTCGGTAAGGCCGGGGGCCGGGGCGCGGGCCGGCCGGGGCCAGGGGCCGGGGCCGGGGCCCGGGGCCGGGGCCGGGGCCGGGGCCGGGGCCGGCGGGGCCGGGGCCGGGGCGGGGCCGGGGCCCGGAGCCAGATTACTGGGTAATAATTTTTTTTCATGAGAATAATATTTATTAGATGAAAAAAATTCAATGGGCAGAAAACGTATTGAACAATTTTCCAAACTGAAGTGCAAGGGGATCGCGCTGCTTAGTTGATTCCGGAGTCTGGATCCAGAAGTTCAGGGGCGGAGTAGAAATTCGGAGCCCGGAGCAGCCAGAGTAATTGAAATTTTTCCGAAAAAATTATTTTTTTTAGGTGAATTTTTTTGCCAAAAGACGTGCTGAATAATTTTAAAATAGTACAAGATATCCTTAAGTCGATCCAGAGCCGAAATGCCGAAGTCGGAAGACGGAGCCGGATCCCGAAGTCGGAAGTCGGAGCCGGATGCCTGGGTAATGAGTTTAATTATTAGGAATGATCATTTTAGGTGAAAGCAATTTATAGTCCAGAAGACGTGCTGAACAATTCAATTTTCAAATAGTTTAGATTTGGATCCGGAGTAGGGGCGGAGCCAGAATTGGAGCCAGAGTTTGGAAAATTTTTCTCTGCAAATATGTGTCTTCAGAACAAGAACCGGAGTGCAGGAGCCGGAGCGAAGCCGGAGCCGAAGCCGAGGGAGGCGGAGCCGGAAGCGGAGCCGGATCCTGGGTAAAAATGTTTCTCTTATGGTAATTCAAAAGGGAAATTATCTTTTTTAGGTGAAAAATTCTATTGCTCAGACAGGCAGAATAAGGAACGCTACAGATAGGGATCAATTTTCAAATAGTTGCAGACCTGGGTTCCTACTTAGTCAGGAAATCCGAGAGCCGTAATGCTCGAATTTACGAAGTCGGAGCCGCACCTGGGAGCCCTCCAGAAGCCGGATCCCTGGAGTATGATTTTTTTTCAGGAAATATTTTTTTTATGTGAAAAATTTATTATCAGAAGACGTGATGAACAGTTTTCAAATAGTGCACAAATTTTAGTCGGATCCGGAGGCCGAGGCGAAGTCGGAAGTCGGAGACCGGGTCGGATCCAGAGTCGGATCCTAGGTAAATGATTTTTCCAGGACAAATTTTTTTTAGGGGAATAAATTTATTGTCAATAAGACGTTGCTGGAAAACAATTTTCAAATAGTGCAGAAACCTTAGTCGGATCCGGAGCCGAAGCCGAAATCGGAGCCGGAGCTGAATCATGGGTATGAATTTTTTCAGGAAATATTTTTAGGTGAAAAATTTGTCAGAAGACGTGCTGAACAATTTTCAAATAGCGCAGAAATCTTAGTCTGATCCGGAGCCGAAGGTAATGTTGGATCTGGAGCCGGAGCCGGAGCCGGAGCCAGAGTCGGAGCCGGAGTATGAAATTTTTTGAAAAAATATTTTTTAGGTGAAAATTTATTGCCAGAAGACGTGCTGAATAATTTACAAATAATGAAGAATCCAGGGTCGGATCCGGATCCAGAGTCGGAGCGGAGCCGGAGTCGGAGCCAGAGTCGGAGTCAGAATATGAAATTTTTTCGAATAAATATTTCTTTAGGTGAATAATTTATTGCCAGAAGAAGTGCTGAACAATTTACATATAGTGCGGAAATCTTAGACGGATCCGGTGCCGAATTTGAAGCCAAAGCCGGAGCCGGAGCCGGAGCAGGAGCCTGGATATGAATACTTTTCAGGAAATATTTTTTGAGGTGAAAATATTTATTGTCAGAAGACGTGCTGAACAATTTTCACACAGTGCAGAATACCTAGTCGGATCCGGATCCAAGGACGGAGCCGTCGGATTCGGAGCCGGAGTCAGAGCCGGAGTAATTTTTAATTTTTTGGAAATATTTTTTTTAGGTGAAAAATTTATTTCTAGTAAAAGAGAACAATTTTAAAATAGTACAGAAACCTTACTCGGATCCGGAGCCGGAGCCGGAGCCTATTGTGGGTATAAAGTTTTTTCAAGAAATACTTTTTTAGGCGAAAAATTTATGGTTGCCACAAAACGTACTGAACAATTTTTTAAAATATTAGGGCAGAATCCATATGTCAGGAATTCCGGATCCGGAGTCGGAGCGAGTCAAAGTCGGAGCCGGAGCCACAGTATGAATTTTTTCCGAAAAATATTTTTTTCATATAGTGAAGAAATTTTAGTCAGATCCGTAGCCTAGCCGAAGCGCTTTGGACAAGGAGACAGAATTCTTGGTATGAAGTTTTCTCGCTTGCAATAAATGTTTTTAGGTGAAAAATATATTGTCAGAAGAGGTGCTATTGAACCAATTTTCAAATAGTTGCAGAATCCTTAGTCGAATCCGGATCTGGAGTCGTGAGCCGGAGGCCGGAGTATGAAATTTTTTCGAAAAATATTTTTTATGTGAAAATTTATTATAAACTTTTTAGTAAGTTTTAAGTTTTTAAGCTTTTAAATAGTTGCAGAAACCTTAGTCGGATTCGGAGCCGAAGCCAAAGACGGAGCCGGAGCCGGAGCCGGAGCCGGGAGCTGGAGCCGGAGCCGGAGCCGGATCCTGGGAATGAATTTTTTCAAGAAACATTTTTTTAGATGAAAAATTTAATGTCAGAAGACGTGCTGAACAATTTTTCAATAGTACAGAAACCTTAGTCATATTCGTAGCTGAAGCCCTGAGTCCGTGCCGGATCCTGGGTATGAAATTTTTCAATAAATATTTTTTTAGGTGAAATTTATTGCAGAAGACTGCTGAATATATTTGCAAAAGATTGCAAGATCGCTTTATGTCGATCCGAAGAACCGAAAAGTCGGAGCACCGGAGCCGGAGCCTGGATAATAGAATTTTTTTCAGGAAATATTTTTAAGTTGAAAAATATATTGTCAGAAGAAGTACTGAACAATTTTCAAATAGTGCAGAATCCTTAGTCGGAGTCGAAGCGGAGCCGGAGTCGGATTCGGAGCCGGAGATAAAATGTTTTCGAAAAATATTTTTTTTAAGTGAATAATGGGCACAACATGCTTGTTGTGACAAATTTGCAATAATAAGACGAAGAAAAATTTCACTCGTGCCAGGACTCGAACCATCGACACCAATGACGCCGTTAGACAATGTAGAGGAGGCTCTACCATTAGTCCGATCCGCCTTCCTAGAAAAAAAAGGCATGTCGGAACAGTTTTCTAAATCTGCTTCGATATTATCCACTGCTTTGAAACTCGTCTTTTATTTATTCGTCTGTCTGTTGTTGAAACATCTGCTGGGGCTACATGGCATTCTGATTTTGTGCTATCGAGGTGGGTTGTACAGGGAGCAACCTAACCCAAAGTCATACACGTTCCTAATATGACGCAAATACTTTCCAGAAATTTGCAATAAAGACGAATAGAAAAAAATTTACAGGAAGCATTAGTGATGATTACTATCGACATCAGCGTTGCCTTTAGACAATGTCAAGGAGGCTCTAACCACAGTCTTATTTATCCGCTCCCAAAGAAAAAAGAAAGGCATCTCGGAACGAGTTTCATCTCTCCTGCTTAGATATCACTGGCTTTAACTCAGTACTTTTTTAACACCGGAGAACAGAATATGTGCTTGGAACCCCTGCTGGGGCTACACGGTATTCTGTTGGGTGCTCCATGGTTACAGGAGCAACCAACCAAAGTCAAACAAACGCCGACATGGGGCACACAGCTTGTTGTAAAAAATACTAAATTTGCAATAATTCATTCGTGTCATGAACTTCGAACCATATGCAACAGCATAGCCGTTAGACAATGTACAGGAAGCTTCTACCACGTGTCCGATCCGTCGCTCCCCAGTAAGAGAAGGTATCTGGAACAGTTTTCTAATGCTGCTTTTGAATATCGCTGCTTTGAACTCGTAACTGTACTTCAAAGGCGTAGAATGTGCCTTTTTAACCTGCCCGTTTGTTGTATATAATATATGATGTATATATAGTATATTAATATATATATATATATATAGAATATATATTATATATATATATATATTGATAATAGTATATATCTTAAGTATTATATATTATATATATAATATGGTGGATAGAAGCTTTTTTTTTTTTTTTGCCAGTCTGAATAAAACTAAGTATATCATAATTAATAATCAAAATGTTGAGGGTATGGAAGTAAACTTCCTTTTTTTCCCTTACAGTAGATCAACAAAAAAAAAATTACTTTCATAAAAAATGAACAGTTTTAATTTTCCTTCAAATTTAGTACCAACATTCCTTATAAAATCTACAGTTTGGCCTACTATATATTAAATGTTTTTGTACAAGTGTGTAAGGTTGTGTCACACGTGAATATTGTTTTTCCTTCAAAAATTTTTAAAGTACTTTTCAGAGATTGTCCAAAAAAAAATTTAGAAATAAATTTTGAAATAAAGGTCTAAATGAAATTTATTACTACACAAAATTGAAGTATTTTAGTGCAAAAAGTATAGAAATATCTTGAAAAGTTGAGGCCACGGAGGTCGGCCATAGGACCACGACACACCAGGGAGCATCGACTCGCGTGACTAGACAGGTTTGAGACCTGTGAACACCTACATTGGACGCGTCGGCAATTTGGGCTAATGTGCTGTTTACAGATGAGTCAAGAGTCAGTCTCTACAACTCCGATTAGCGACCTATAGTCTATCGACGAACCAATGAGAGGTACGTGTAATGTGATATGCGGGAGGTATTGTCAGTTGGAGGTGAATATCTCATGGTCTAGGGAGGCATATTTTTAACGGGTCGTACAGAGTTGCACGTCCTAGATGGTGGTTCCATAATCGTCGCACGGCACATCGCAGATAACCTTGACTCGAATGTCGTGCCATTTGCCCCTACACCAGTGACTGATTCGTACTAATGCATTTCAACGCAAGACTTCAAAAGGCCGAATATGTGTCACCGTAAGTTGGGTTTATTTGAGTAAACAGTATAACCACACACGAGTTTTAATATCAGAACTATTGGGCTAGCTTGGGTCAGCATAATCAGTCCCCTGACCTAAACCCAATTGAACATGTGTGGGACATGTTGAAACGGCGGTTGGAACAGCTCCAACAACCACCACGCGCTGCGGCAGGCGGTGCCTCGCGTATGGGATCAAATTTCCGTGAAGGATATTTTGGAACCAGCGACGTAATGCCGAAGTGCCGAGCTAATAAGGAGGAAAACAATTTTTTGTGGCTCGCGAAGATTTCTTAGACTTAGCAGCCATTTAAAACACAAAACATACACTTCAACCGCGACTACGTTTCCCACCGTTGGAGGAAACTCATTCGCTCCTGATACAGGACCCATTCGGCACTGCCACAGCCTGGATTTCCTAGGGGTCGCTCGACATACTCTATTCAACGCAAACCCAAACAATGTTGTTCCCTGATGCCTATAAAGGTATTTTAATTTGGCACAATAAAATTACACCAGGCGTTTTGCTAGGGTTCAATATATACTGTCATACTCTGTTTTGACAGTCATAAAATGAAAACAGTAAAGTGCGTTAATTTTGACAAATATTATTATATTTACTTAATATATAATAATGTAGTATATTATTATATATATATTATATATGAGGAAAATATAATTATATATTAATTATATTAGGGCTCATACTACTCACCTAATTATATATATATATATATATCTATATATATATATATAGATATATATATATATATATATTATTATATTTATATATATATATATATTATATATATAATATATTATAATATATTATATATTATTGCAAAATTTGTCCATTTATATTTAAGAAATACAACTAGAAACACTATACATAAGTAGTAAATCAATTTAACTGAATTTTAATTAAATTTACGCTAACATAGTAAAGTGGTTACCTGCTTTGAAGGGGAGACTTCATAAACTTAGACCCTCCTACTTTTTGAGGCAAAATGAAAATTTTCACATTTTTTTTTTTATTATCTAAATTTGTAGAGAAAAATTCCTACTGAACATCATGGTGTAATTATTTTTGGGAAATTCTAAATGGTTTTTGTAGAAACAGAAATTTATTTAGAGAGGTGTCGAAATAAAAAATTCCAATTCCAGTCAAAAATTGCAATTCCAGGTTCACGATCAAAAATGTTTTTTTATGTTGTTAATAACAAGAATTTTTTTGTTTTTTGTTATTTTTTAGTTTTGCTCAATTTCCCAACCCAGGCTCCAGCCTTTACTCGGTAAAATAGGTGAAGGTCGAAGTCGAAGACGAGCTTTGAGCCGGAGGCCGGGAAATCGGAGTGCCGGAGGTGGAGTCCTGGGATAATATTTTTTATCAAAGATTTTTTTTTTTTAGTAAAAAAAATTTGTTACCAAAATAAGTACACACATTAATTTTTCAAATGTTGGAAAAACGCTTAGTCGGAAACGGGACTAAGACCGGAAAGCCGGAGCCCGAAGCCGGAAGTTGGAGCCGGAGTCCTGAGCGGATTCTGGGTATAATTTTTATTTCAAATAAATTTTTCTTTAAGGTGAAAAATATATTATCTAAAAGAAAGTAAATACAGAATTTTCAAATGAGTTAGAAAATCCTTAGCCCCGGGATTGCAGAGCCGAGCCGGAAGCGGGGCCTGGGAATGGCCGCAGCGGATGCTCAGACCTGGTGTAATTCTTTTTTACAAGAAATAAAAAACCTTTTTTTTAGGGAAAAAAAATTAATATGTGCCAAATACCACAAGCGCTGGACAATTTTTTCAAATAAGTGCAAAACCTTAGCTTGGAACCGGAGCCGGAACCGAGTCGAGCCCGGAGCCGGACAGGAAGCGGATCCGGAGGCCCGGGCCGGAGCCGGAAGCCTGGGCATAAATTTTTCAAAGAATGTTTTTTAGGTGAAAGGATATACTTACCTGGGAGAAGGAGGATGTGCGTGGGCAAATTTTCTAATGTATGGAGGAAGTTTTGAAAACTTAGTTCACAACGACTAATGCTGAGTAGGGCCGAGCGGTAGATGACCGAGAAGCCGGTGAAATAGAGCAGTATAATGGACGACCGGGAGCGTGGTTTGCCGGAAGCATTGAAGAAATACGGGAGTCATGGCTGTCCAATGCAGAGCGCCTGCGATTATATATTATTAAGTTTTTTTTATGCATTTTAATTGGGAAGGCAGAAATATTTCATATTTTACTATATAGAGTATATTTAAAAAACAAATAATTGTTTTAGTACAGGGGTGTTTGAATTGAGTCCCACCTGTCATCTAATTATTCCAATATAATAGCAGAGATGCTATATTTATAAACAATAGAGTGCAGGAAAAGCTTAGAATAGGTCTACATTGTGGTAAGGAGGCTATGCGTTTTACTCTCCGGATGCGTGGTGATGCTGTGATGCAGAAATAAGGCAAGGGAGTCGAAAGAACCAAAGAATAGGAAAACTACCCGGTATCGTTTGAGGAATATCAATAATTTTTTGCTCATAATAGTATTTCTCTTTATTTATTAATGGATATTGTGAGTTTACAGGGATTTTAAAAACACAATGAGCCTGTCTTAAATATTCTAATTACAAATTATTAGTAAGTAATAACTATTATTAATGATTGGATGACCTGATAGAAGTACAGTATAGAGCTCGAGAGCCATATCTGTTGGGTGATGAATAGAATCGTAGAAGCCGTGATGCTGTAGGATAATTAGTATATATAAATTTTTATTTTCAATAAAAATAATTTATAAAATTATAATATGAAATTAGTTATATTTATCCTACTAAAGGATATAATCGAATGTGTCCTGATTACAACTTATTATTATAATAGTGACATGATAATACTATAAAGTCGGTAATAAGACTATGAAATTAATAAGAGTCCGGCAGCCGTAAGAGCTACTGGAAGCCGTGAGGCCGGAAGTACTTATGGAATCCACAAAATCATTCATATTTTTGCCTATAGAGTATATTATTATTTATACGCTAATAAAATATATTAACCTATATTAGATAGAGGGACTGAATCAATCATTCACTCATATAAATAGTGCATAGTAATCACTTTTTAGTTATACCCGAAGACTAATGAACGGGCCTAGGAGCTACGATGACTACTCAAGAGCTCAAGAGGCCGTGAAGATTGGAGCGGATGGTATATCCTTGGGTATACATTTTTTATTATACAAGAAATTATTTTTTACAGGTAAATAAAAATTGTTATCATAATATATTATATATATTATATATATTAAGATAAAGAATGTGCTGAACTATATATTTCATTAGTTGCAGAAATAACTACTTATTAAGTTCGGTATAGGGAGCCTGATATAGAGCTGGAGCCGGAGCAAAGAAGCATGGAGCCGTCAGATGTGATCTTGAGAGTTAGTAATAGTAAATTAAATTAATAAGGTAAATTATTATTTGTAAGGTAATTAATATTTTAGTTTAAATCATGTAAGTTTACACTATATATATAAATTTAGAATGTTTCTTGGAATGTCATTGTGTATATACCTTAACAAGTGTGTATGAGAATACAAAATCCTCTTAAAGCCATAATAGAGTAAGCACTATGAGAGCTAGAGTAAGCAAGTAAAGCTCGCAAACGTATGCACACATACAGCAGGATGTTGCATGCAATGTATGAATTTTTACAATACAAAATGTTATAATTAATGGGTTATTTAAGATGACAGTTTTGGATAAATTTTTAATGTTACACATAAAAGAAGTAGAATAGAGAGTCAGTTTGATAATAAGTCCATTCCATAGTAGTCCGCGCACCGAAATGTGTCGCTGATTGTAAAGTACCAAACTTGTGGAAGAGAGTCACACAGTGATGTTCCGTGAGTCCGGAGTGCGATAGTGGCACTGCTTCTAAAGTTATGAGTTTTGAGTTGTTAAATATTATAATTTTTTCCATCCAATCGATGGGATTAATGGGATTAATGTATCTAGCCTATGACATTTCTTATTTACTTAAAAATATTAATTACCTATTAAATCTCTTCCAGGACCAACATCAAAGAATTTTAGCAAAAATATATGAACATTGTGCAGAACATTTAGTACGGGTGAACGCAGGAAACATACTAATCTTTATCCCTTTCTTATTTTGATTAGAGATATAATATAATTAATAAAATATTTTTTTAGTGTTAAAACGTGATATATATTACTAAAGAAGTGCTGGACAATTTACAATTATGTGCATAGATAAAATCTTTAGTCGTGAGCATGTCGAGCCTTGGGAGCCGTGGAGCCAGAGCGGAGCCGACAGGGCAGTAGAGCGTGGTGTGAAGTCCCTTTGGAATTAGGAATTAGTTTTATTTTTGAAAAATATTTATTTTTAATATAGTGAAAGAGTAATTAATTATAACTAGCAAAAAGTAAAAGTAAGTGCTTAAGATCAATTACACAACCTAGATGCAGAAACCCTTAAAGTTCGGAGCCTTGTGGGTTCCCGGATGCCCACGGCAGCCGATACAAAGTGGAGCAATAGACAGTCTGGCACGACAGTTTCGAGTTAATGCTGGGTTCCTATTAATTTTTTCATCTAGTGAACCATTAATTTCTTTTTTTATGTAATTAATTTTGTAACAAGTTTCTTTGCCAAAAAATCAAAAGGAGGACGAGAAATACCAAATATTTGTACAAATTGATCGACCAGGTCCACGAACACCTATAGTCGACGTCTAGTCTCGGTTTACGAGCTACGCAGCAGACCTGAGCCGGGATACCGGAGGCCGGATGCCGGACCGGAGCTGGAGGCTGGAGCAGGAGCATTGGAAATTATAGTCGGATCCGGAGCTTTTTCAAGAAATATTTTTTAGGCTGACAAATATATGTCCAAAGCAAACGCCAGTAAGTGGCTCAACCGTCAATCAGTCTTTCAATATAGTGATTCTTACTTTAAAATAAACCATTTTTTTTGGATGCTTGGTAGCCACTGAGAAACGCCAGGTTATGCTAAAACGATGCGCGGAACCAGACAGAAGAGCCCCTTATTCTACATGTCTCCCTCGTCGTCAAAATAAACTCCTCCTACTCTCACGTATATTTCTCAACATATCTGTGGACAATTTACTATTCACTATATACTCATTCACATAATTACACAATATATATATATATATATATATATATACCTATATATCCCCACCATACTACGCACACACCCTACCATACACTACCTACTATTATACGCCTCATACTATATATCACATCTACATATATATATATACTAATAATATATACTATATTTACTCTACTAGTATACTTAATATCTATATATATATTAATCGCTATATTATCACCATATACTATATATATAATATATATATATCGTATATCTATAGTATATATCCCTACTAATATATCTATATATACACTTATTATCTATATATATATATACACGTATATATATATATATATAATATATACGTATATATATTTTCTATCATATACTGTTACCCATATATATATCTATATATAATTCATTATACTATAGTATATATATCTTCTATATATATCTTATTAACTATATATATCTACGACTTTCCTTATTTGTCTATTCTTTTATATTATATATATCTATCCTATCTATTATCTATATATATAATATATGGCTAATATATAATATATATATTCAATGGTTTTCCTCACAGTTCCTGAAAAAAGGAAAATAAACATTTCAATCTTTTCTAAGTTTTTCTCTTCCGCTCTTTCTATTTTTTCTAGGTTTTTCTTTGTATTTTTATATTTCAGTTTGTTTTACTGTTCTTATCTTTAATTCGCTAAAAGGATATCTGTCTTTCTTCTCAAACAACACATATCGCTCATCCCGTAGAAAACAGCATCCCTCCCCCGCGAAAAAAAAAAAAACGTTTTCTCGAGGTAGCCACTTTATAACATTTGGGAGTATCCAGAACTCATTTCAACCCTCAAACAAATAAAGACAGAAAAAACTACCCCCTCACAATGCTGCATAATAACTATAACAAATAAAAAAAAACATCAAAAATCTGAATGGTCGATTTCAAGAGTGAACCTGTATTATAAATCATCAATAAAATGATTTGAATGTAAGGTGGTGTCAGCAGCGACGAAGATTTGACAGGACATACAAAAATAAAATCACAATTTAGAAAATACTTTTTCATAGATTTTCCACCTATTAATTGTATTTATTTCTCATCTTATTAAAATAAATTTATCATTATAGAAATACATTCATCTTTACATAAATAAATTCATCTTTTTAGAAATGAGTTCACGATAAAATAAAATTAAAAAATAAATATTTGAATTCTGAAAGCAAATATTATAAAAATTAAATTAAAAAAAAAAAATAGATTACTACAATATTAATTAATTTGCAGAAATATGAAATTTTGATTTATAAATAAATAAAAGAAATGTAATTTGATTGACAAATATAAAATGTTAAAATTATATGGATTATTAAAAGAAAGTTTCATTTAAATTCAATAATTGTTTTAGTTTTATTATTTTGTTTTAATATAATATAATAAGATAGTATAAATTCTTAAAAGTTAAAAATTTAATAACTATAATGATACAAAAAAATTAAAATTTTAAGAAAAAGTAATAATATGTTTGAGCGTATATAATAGAAATTAAGATGAATAATAAGATTAGGAAGAATTCCAAATATTAAAGACAAAGAAGTTATTAGATGAAAGTAAACATGTTTATAAGATAGATCACATAATATGATGTAAAACAATTAGAGAAAATGGTTTGCAATGAAGATAATTTATGGATATAGACTTGGCTAAGAAAAACAATGATGAAATTTTGAACGTATCAAATGATCGCATGTTTCAGGTTAGGGTTTGCCAAACATCGGAATATATGTGTCCTCAATTGTGCTAAAACTGGCACAGATTGAATATTATCTCTTGAACACAACTTGAAAGGGATTCTTTTCGGATGTTACATCTCTTCCATAAGTTATGTGCGAAGCCACGTCAAATAAGTGAGAAACTCCTACGTACCCCCAAACATTTCTCTTCAGGCGGTATCGGCACTAAGGATCGACCTCAACCCCTATAAAAAAATAAATAAATAAATAAATAACTAATGAATGAATGAAACGATACTATAATTAATTATAATATTCATAATAATAAATTTTCAATTAAAAAAATAATTATGCTTAATATTTTATTTGGTTTTTCTCATAAGATATTCATCCTTTTTTATTTTTTATTTTTTTCCCATAATTATATACAAATATGTGAATTGCATGTTAGTATTTTTATCTATGTAATTGTATGTCCTGGAATTTGGGAGAATGACTCCAATTGAAGATAATGCCTAAAAATCCCTTACCTCCCATTATACAAGAACGTCTACTTAGCATTTTCAATAACTCAATTGTCAGAGCTTTTTTCGATGTAATATAAGTAGACAGGATTTAATTCTCTTGTTGATAGATATGGAATGTCCATACAATTCACAAAATTCCATATAGAATAGAACAGTCCCTGGAAAGCACTTCTAACAACAACACGAATACCATACTTAGCTGCGCGTCCAATTTTATCGCCTAGTTTTTAATAAACGGTAACGTCTACACCGCTACATTAGCCCTCTGGATGCTGGAAGTAAGATCTATCTGAAAGGGAAAGCAAGCATCAAGGACCGAGTTGAGACATAGTTAGCACGGCTAACTAGATCAAGGAATTTATAACAGCGGCAAATACTAGGTCTGTCGTATGGCGAATTCAATAATTTGTTGGCTAGTAAATATAAAGGGAGCAGAAATATCTGAATCAAATATCTCTTCTATGTTTTGATTATTTAAATGAGAGCCATGGTAGGGGAGTAAGAAACGTAAGGATGAGAGAGGAAGTAGGGTGTCTAAGGCTAAATCTATAATAGAAGACACCCATATTGGAGAATATTGGATATTTTGGATAGGAAGTCAATGATAGAGTTGGCGAAGAGAAAATGGAGATGGATGCCGGAGGGGCTCAGACAGAGGGGCCAGAAAGAGCCACTTCAGAAGAAAGCAGCAATTGTAACAGTACGACTAACAGTGAAGGAACGTCTGCTCTCACAGAGTTGAGGCAAATGGAGACATTTCCCGGCAATGTATCAATTGTCTAGGAACGACTCTATGATGGAGCCAGGAGGTGCTGGAACTAGAAACCGGACTAAAGTATGCACGACGCTTCAACCGTTCCGTGACATGCACAACTCCTGAATAGCCCCATAACGTAAGAGAAGGTGTTATAATAAGATATGAAAGATGTACATATAACATTATATTATATATATATTATAATAGTATAATATATATATAGATAATATATAAAAATATATATAAATATATAGTAAAATATGAGTTATATATTATATATATATCAGTGAATGGGCCGGTACGATTAAAGATCTCCAAACAAACGGTTCACGTACTTTTTTAAACAGAGCTCCGCGAAATCTACTCGTACTTTGAAAAAAAAAAGCTCGAACAAACCGTACTCGTATGTAATCGCGGAGTCACCGATAATCGTAATTGAAAACAAACAAAAATATAAATTTATTTTCCGAGAAAACAAGTTAATGCACAATAAAATACATCATTACTGGTTGATATAGTATTTAATGTCGATCGGTGCGAATTTCGAACTTCCTTTTTAAATTGTATAAAATATTAAGTTCAAAGGTAAGATTTTCAAATGTTAGCCTGTAAGGAAAGTTTGAAATTTTGTCTCAACGTGACAGTTCAAAAAATTTCCCATAAGTTATTATTGGCACTTACCCAGTTTCTTGATTAATAAATTTATACTCTTAAATAAATTCATGAATTCAATCAAATTATTCATGCATTATCATTGTTAAGTTTTAATTTGCTTCAAGTAATTGAAATAAATTTGTGTTAAAACTCTAAGTTTAAAGTTAAAGTAATTATTTTGTTGGAAAGATTTCAAATATTCCAAGGAAAAAAATTAGAAAATATTTTGACAAACAAGAAATGAATTTTGTAATTTCGGATTATAATTCGTTACTGGTGTATCACCTACCAGATCCTTCGGATTCACACTAAATTCGAATATTGTCCCCAATATATTGCATTTCTTCATATTGGAGACAAACACAGAAACTACACTCATGCATTGCTATACACCAGATACAAAAGCTTATTCTATTTTCTTACTTATGTTTGAACTATCAGATTTGTCTTTAAACTTTTCTAAGGTAATCACTTCCATTCCTTCTTAACGATCTACAGAAGTAAATTTGTAAATCCCTTATTTGTTTCCAATTCAGTTTAGATGTTTGGTTTTTTTCCAAACTCTTACCTTTTGCTTATCCTTCGTATGCTACTTTCATTTGAAGATAATGCAACGTATGCTAATGAAAATAAACCTTTCCGGTAAAGTTCCTTTCTTCTTAAGGAGGAGGTCCTTTGTCGTGATAAAATAGTTTTCAAAAAGGTTTGAATACGTAAAATTAGTCATATCTTGCATTCTTGTTACTCGCATTTTCCCAGGCAAATTCAGTCTTCAACTTTTCCTTATTTGGAAAATTTTCTTTGCTCTACACTATGACTCAAGTTGAAATAATTTCTTCTATGTAAGCTGTTCTTTCCCTAGCGACTGTTAATAATTGTGCAATCTCTCTAACATCTTTTATGATATAGTTCAATTTCCTATAATCCTTCTCTTATGAGAAAGGCAATTTGTTTACCTCGTTCGCACGAACTGCAAACGTTGCAGTTTTGGGACGCCAAACATTGCGCTTGTTGGCCGAGAAAGAAAGAGAGACTTTACTTAAGTTCTTTAGCTTGAAAGATTCGGTTGTGGTTTCAAGTGTGACAAATGTTTGGTGAATCAGTTGAATAAGTGAGTTTAACCAGAAAATAAAATAGTTTCTTTTTGTAGTAAACAAAGTATAAAACTTTTTTTTTATAGTTGAATAACCACCATCAGGGGGAGATCGATTGAATTTTTTTATTGACTTTATAAAAATTATTCCCTTTAATTTTTAACAGATTTATAAAGTTTAAATGAAAGCTTTGTGCCAATATACTATTCCAGTATTATAATGGCTCTTATATTTTATTTGAGCCCCCCAAGAGTGAACTATACTGCAAAACATATTAAATTAAAAATAAAAAAAAATTAAATTTTTTAATGATTATTAATTTAATTGTTTTCAATTACTATTATTATTATTATATCATAAAATATTCTACAAATATTATAAAAAAGAATGCTGTTGCAATCCATTTAACGGTCATTAAAGAAGAATATATATATAATAAATAGACGTAGCCTATGACATAAACATTCTTACTAGAAACCATTGACAAAATTAGTAATCGACTTTTGAATGTACTGTTTGCACTGATTGCTTTAAGTTAAACGTGACTTGCAGACTTACATAAATGAGTATAGAGCAAAGAAAGCAGACTTCATTGTTGAAAGAGTTCAAATAATAGTGCACTTCAGAAGAGGTATAATTGATACTACCTAACAATCAAATGAGATATTCACCAATTTTGATAAGATTAATTAATGGCTACAATTGAACAGAAATTCATGAACTGACAATTGAATACTATTCAGCAGAACAACTTTGTGGCATGAATGATATGTTAAGACTGCCGGATGGGAATATTAATCAGAGACTCTCTATGGATTTGCGTAGGAATTATATAAATTAACTTCTTACAAACACTACACTAAACACCCTCCAAAATACCTGTTTCGCGACCAAAAAAGAATGAATTTGGTTTCCAAAAAGATGAGATATTGTGCTATGATGTCAGAGTTGCGATTATATCTGGGCATTAATAAATACCATCTCTCGAGTTGAGGTTATAAAAGAGCTAATTGTTTATTGAAAATGAAGCTTAAGGTTTCAGAATTACTTTTTACTTAGGACTTTGCTATTCTTATTTGAAATTTATTATTCAAAAGAGAAAATCTGATGTTAAAGTTGGTTTAAAAGGAAAGTAACAACATTATGGTCTGGAAATTTATAGAGTAATAATTTTTTTTGATTAAAGCTCACAGTCTATGTCAATATAAACATCATGAGCATTAACATACTGATAATTTGTAAGTTGTTTCGTTTTCAATCGTTTATGCACAACTGATGGGGGAGAGATATTTTAACAAATAACAAAAAAAAATTAATGTATGATTGACACCTCTGAAGGGGGAGAGCATTTTCTAATAATCAGATCTCTTGGTAAAAAGTGATACTTAGTAGTAAAATCTATTATGTGTGTTATCATTGCCATTTTATAATTTTTATCAAGCCTCATCAAATCACTTCATATCTAGGGTCAAATGTTTAAATTTCATGCAACTGGAAAAAGAAAAATCTGGCTGAAATTTTTGAACCCCACAAAATTTTCATGGGCCACTAGATATTACCCCAGTCATGCCGTGGCCAAGCACTATATATAAATGTCTTTATGATACACCATTTTGCTAAACTATTGATAATTTTTTTTTTTTAGTTTTTATTTTTTTTTTTCTTTTTAAATAATAAAGGTAAAAGACAGATACAAAAGTTTGGAGCCAATGACTAAGACCTAAATGTGATCAACAAAAACGTTGTCATGTATATTCACATGTGGAATATACATGACATTCAAAATACTTATATTGTTACTACTTAATAATATAATATAATATATACGGTATGCTATTAGACTAAGTCGAAATATAGTATTATATATCATAAGTATAAATAATATATGATATAATGTTTTTACCCTATATATAATATATAAATATATATAATATTAATATAATGAATCAATATAAGTAGCCATAACAGCTTTACCTCTTATATACCGCCATATATACCCAACTAAGATATAATATATTAGATTATTAATATTAGATTTATGTCTCATGATATAAGATAACTATCATATAAGTATCATATATATATTATTATTAGCATTATTATTCTAACTAGTATATAAAAATTACATAACATATATAGAATACTATTATATATAGTATACCTATTTATGATAGCCTCTTATATACTAATTACGCGTATAATATTAATATTAACTATATATATATTATTAAATATTATATAATACTATATTATATGCGTGATTATAATAATTACGGATATACTATATTAGCTATACTAATATTATAATCATAGTACTAATATAATATGACTATATATATAAACTGTATATAAAATTATCTATATTAATTAATCTAGCATTATACGTAATGAATAATAATTTGTACGGTAGATATAATTATCACATTCATTAGAACATTTTTTTCTATCGAAACAATTATAAGTTTTGTATTACAGATTTGGGAATGTATTGGCGATTTCGTTCTTATGGGGTTTGCCTCACCGGCTTTCAAATATGAACACAAAACTATATATTATATAATATATATGATATATATAATATAATATATATATATGATTATATCATGATCTTAAGCGGGATCTTTAACGCAGGCTTATCCCCCTCAACGTGAGTTTGTCCAGATTGACGATAATTAACTTGTCCACCAGTATGGTTGAACCCTGTTGGTGTGAGAAGAAATTGATAAAATGAGGACTCTGGTCAATCTGACTGAAACCCCTTATTAAAGAGAAATTTCGTTCATCATTTCTGTTTACCTCCTTCAGGCCATTCACATTTTGTGTTTTGATGAGAAAGGCCGCAAGATGAGGCATAATAGAGGACTTCAAGTGACATTGAATAGATGTTTGTTCATATTGGACGCCCAGCTTATTCTTCAGGGAGGGATATAGGTTGGTTGGTTAAACAAAATATGTTTATGTATCTCTTGTTGGTACTGGAACCGGCTGAGACTGGCTGAGAGACTGAAGATAAAGTGGATTGTAATCAGTAAAGAAATATCAGAAGGAAAGGAATGTTAGGATTGGAAGAACAGAGAAGAATAGGTGATAATAGAAGAGGGTGAATTGTGGGTTATTGTAGGTGAGCAGTCATGGTTGGTTGCCCTGGCCCAGGCCAGGGATGTGAGCTCGCATTGCATAGAGATACCAACAATGAAGGGGAGGGGGTTTCTCTCTCAACGAAATCTGCCTAATGATATAGCACCTAGGGTCGATTTATCTGACTGCCGACCAATATTTTTTCACTTACTTGGAATACTGGAGGGACAGCAACTCGTACAGAGACGGATCGAGGGGGCTTTCGTTTTCCGCATTCGCAGTTAAGGTTATCTACTTATTTGTTTCCCCGTAATCAGCTATAGCGATTGATATACCACTATAATTTATATGATCATATATACTACTAACTATTATCAACTATTCCATATAATTATACTTTAGTATTCCAAACCTATATATATATAGTATGACTATATATATATTATATATCTATTTGATATATAGTAATATATATAGTAATATATAATAACGGTCAATAGTAGTGTTATAACGGCAAGCCTGCCAACAACGAAACCAGAAACTATACTAGAATCCGCATTCACGTGCGTTGGATATACTTTTGATAAAAGAACTATTGTTGCCTGATGTCTAGTAATACTCTAAATATTTTCTAAGTCAAAAATTAAGCTAAATAAGCTCCTGACAATTTACAGTGTTATAAACTACTAAACACACGGTAACAAGTTCCTTGAAGCGCCAAAACAAGATTCCGAGTAAAACGTGCGCTTTCATAATCGCTTTTCTCTCCTCTGGTCTATTTTTATCTAAGGAAAATCCCGATGAACAACATACTCTATTTAATCTTCTTCCAGTCCAGCCTAACAGTTCCCTAAGCCTGTTGTGCGTTCCATAGCTGCATTAACCTATGAGAGAGATCGATCCTGGAGATGCACAATGTCAACATCCCAGCAAGTATTCTTTGAGTTATTTAAGCCAGGCTATACATCAGAGAGAGGTATTAGGAAGGAACCGCTGATATACCTCCACAGTATACAAGCGTTCCTTATTTGAATATCCAGTGACTGTCTCTACTCAGGTCTTTCAGTAAGTCTTACTTTAATCACACAGACAATACCATAAATCAATAAGTTTTACTAAATCACGTACTAATAAGCGAGTGTATTAAAACACCAACATATGAAAAGGATAGTTTCGTATGTTAGATAGTCCGGTGTGAAGTTTAATCTTCGGTGTTGTAGTATAAGAGCAATAGCCCGGAATCGCGGTAGTGTAAATAGGCAAAATACACACAATTTACCACATCATGTATAGACCTCATATAAATGACCAGCTATTACACAAACCTCAAACACACGAAGAATTCATGTAAAGATTGTTTGTGAAGTTAGACGCAAATGTCTCAACATAATTTGTTGCTCAAATAGATATCCTCATACTGGTTCGTCAGCTCTAATTATAGGTGAAAATTGAATCGAATACTGCATGGTGACGATAAAGAATCTAACACTCCGAAAATGTGCAAATATTACCTTGTCAAAAACAGGACTTTAAACGTCCGCAAAAAAAAATTGCATACTAACGAAGAAGTAGTGCGGCTAACCTCATCAAAACGTATATTCTATCACCACCAACACTAATTCAGACTACAACAAATTATAATTCTAGACGGACAGTAAATAACGATCTACCAGATATACACACAGACTTGAGCATTTATATTCTTAAAGAACATAAAAACGATCCAGATGAAAGGATTGATAGATATTAAGGACATGAAACGTCTCATAAGGCAATAGTAGGGAGGTGATGAGGGAGAGGATAGTTACATTACCGTTCCGACAAACACAACGAAGTTTTATAAATATTAATATTCGGACATAACGTCCAGAAACAAAGGCTTGTTAACTTATAAGTTATAAGAGAGAATTATATTAGGAATTCCTTACTACAGATAAACTGACTACAGATCAGTATAGCTCACACATAAATGCTGGATCATTGAGTGTTGATATGCCAGTTCAATTTATGATAGAAGAAGCAGAGGCCAGTATGGAGAAGTAGTAGAGATCCAGAGCCAGAGCCGAATTCCATGTAGAACTGGATAAAACTATGGTTTATTAAAAGTGGAGACTCACACACAAAGCCCTGGATTTGGGATGTCTTAAGCCCTGGATTGGAATGTATTAAAAGATGGAGAACCTTCTTAATGAAGACTTCGAATTGGGAAAATACTTGCACTTAGCCACCAGAATTGAGTGGATTGTCGTCTATCACATGACCACAAGAAGGGCCTAGTTAAATGGACCTTAAGAGAAATGAACTCAAATAGAAAAGTACTACTTTTTAAGTTTTTGTTTTATCAGCATATCAAAGTAATATATCATTACCTCATTACTTACACCTAAACGTGATAAAAATGTCAAATAAACTAACCCCATTTAAATTGATATGCTAGCTCACATTTCTTTACGGAGGGATTTTCTTACTGGCCAATTCCACGAGTAAAATAAGTCTCTAGCCAGCGTAAAGCTCTCACTATTTCGCTTTTTTAATACTCAAACCTGGCTTTAGAACCTATTTGGACGATGCTGCCAAAGTACCCCGTTACCACTTTATACATCTTACTAGAATATACTACATTATCCATGGTTTATATTGTGATCCTGTGCATATCAGTATAAAATATCTAGTTCGAATGGGCATTAAAGTCTTATGGACAATTCTCTCATAATTACGAATTTAAGATCGATAAAATAAACTTACGTTCATATCAGACTGCTTTATTATCCCCAAATACAAAATATCTCAAAAGAAGATTGATAGATGCCATATCGATCAAACACAGATACGAAGCTAACATGCTAGTATTGCACAAATAAATATGAATTAATCATCTATATTTAAATTACTAAGGCAGCATTGAGACGACTCTCCGACAAGATAATGCAAAAGATCATCTAGTAATAATGTATGATGTCCATCGTAGAAAGGTATAAATACAATAAAGATGTTAATTAACATAACATGGGTAAATAGAGTAACAACATAAATAAAGAAAATTAAAATAACTTTAAAATCAATTTCATTCTCAACCCTTGTAAAATGAGATACATGATGAGTAATAATGATCGATTATCATAGGGACAAAATACGCGACAAGAACAACGCGCTTCCCCTTAACACCCCCACAGCCTACGATTGAAAACACCCCACACTTCCTTAACCATCACCTAAACGTTCTCAATCACCGAATTCATGAAAGTGGAGAGAGCGGGTGGCGGAGCAAACCTGGTACCAAAGAAAGCGCCAAATTCCCAATATACAACAAGTATTTGAATTATAGTTATATATGAATAAAAATGGAATTTCAAATTACATTTATTCGAAGAAACTCGCACATTAGAAAACCGAAGTAAGTTAGTATGATTTATGTCGTTAAGAATAAAAACGAATCACCTTTTAAATGCTAATGCTATCAGAAGACTACATATATGTTTTAATTAGTGATTGATTGGATCATCACTTTATATAGATTTCCATAACGTCACTTCATTATTTCATTCAATCTGCAATCTTTATTAATTCAGCTAATTGTTCTTATGCGTCGACAGATCCTATTGATAGACTGTTTTCATAATCTCCGTGAATTACCATAGTATATAGTTGTATCTTATAACCTCTCTGGTTATCCACCATGGCACTAGCGGTGAAGATTAGTCGTATGTACATGAATTTACATCAGTGTATCATTTATTCTATTGCGTACTTTATTCTCGACAGTAAAACCGGGCACGGGCTTTGTGCCGTACCATATAATCGTTGCTTATATGGGACCGGAAAATATCAGTGGTAATTCATAAATGCAGTACAGCAGATAGAGTGCTTGTAAATTCAAAAGGTGAGTCGAACATGATTGTGGATAATTGAGTTTGCACCTACCACCACCGAGCAATAATAACGGAAACTGCGCACAGCTATTACACTGAGCGGTTCAAAGCTATATCAGTGATAATTCCGGAGATCTGAATTGGGAAGAAAATAAATGCTAAGAAGTGGCGAGTCGCACGAGTTAGAAGTGGAGGCATACGAGCTTTACATAGTTGTCAGTAGAACTAGCCTTCATTACTCGTAATCCGACAAAAATGGCTCTATCTCGAGTATAAGTATTATCATGAGTGTATAGGGTAATTAAATCGACCGTGATCTAGTTCTCTCTCTGAGGCGAGTATTTAATGTTATTCTCCACTTTTAATCATTGGATAGCAAAATGAAACCCGATTGTGTCAGAAAAATCCAATAAAATATACCCTTTATCAGGCTTCAAAATTGTCTATATAGCGGTAGCCAAAGGCCTGGTCGGAATAGCACTAGCGTGATCTTTTATAGGTTTTTCAATCGAGACTTGCTCTCGTATAGATTTTTCATGGAGATCTTCAGTAAACTTAAGTTTCCGTGGCATTAATCTTATTTCATTTCCTACACGACTGACATCTATGTTTATCAGGCCAACTATATTTGCTGAATTTAGAGTAGGTTTTGGCAACTTTTGTTCGAACGAAATAGTTGGGATGACAGCTCATATATCTTCTCTATAATTTCAGAGATAGTTAGTCATGATCAGCTCAGCTAACTACAAAAGTCAGTGATGTTTAGTTCACAACCCTCGTCACTAACTAATCCTACATCATATTGACAAGCGTTGTATAGGTTGAATAGATAGGTAGTATCATTGGTAGTTTTCGCCTTTGGCGTATTGACTTTTGTACACAATTCAGTGATTGTTCATACTGAGGGTTTTCCTCTATATCAAAATCAAGTCTTGTTTCGAAAACGTACGTGGTGTGTCTCCAGTTTCCTTTAATTCTTCTTTGTCCGCCAGGCTTCTTAGTAAAGTAAGACGCCCACAAGACCACAGTAGTTGGTCTACTCTGAGCTGTTACGATAAGTGCGACAACCTTATTTGGATTCGACCCATCTATTATGCTTACAGTCAGGAAGTTGTACTGTCGGATTGCAAAAACGTCGATCATATTGGTTCGATGGCACGATTACATACGTGGTTTCCGGTCACCTAGCGTAAAACGACTAGTACTTCTATGAGGTTGCCGAGGATATTTAACTAGATATCGGAGATGAACCCCTCCACAACGACGAGTGACAATCTTTAAGATGACAGATCTGTTTGTATGGAAAAATTTATAAGTAATCGCGAACCATAGTCAATTCTCTCTATTGTATGGCCTTCGTGTTGG